>CM044546.2:59614922-59729922 GCA_024416835.2 Perccottus glenii
AACGGACGAGGTGTTTACCTGACCCCACGGTCGGGCTATGGCTGGCTAAAGTCTAAGGTCACAGTAAAGTAGGAAGAGTTGTTCCCACACTGAAGCCTGCAGTTCTCACAAGAACGTTTAAATCCAGATCCTGTTATAGCTCAACTAGACTTTGTTCTTCATCCAAATATAGTCTACATCAGTGATTAACAACTGGCGGCCCACGGGCATCATCCGGCCCGCCCACGGCTTTCCATCCGGCCCCCCAGCCAGAAATCAAAACTAAACAATGGACAGGCTCAGGGCGAAACACAGACCTCCCTCCTGTCACTGTCACAGTCAGTTCAGGAGGTGGATGTGCAAAATATCAGCACAATTCTAAACTGCACAATGGAAATAGTGATTTAAATCCACTTTGGCAAAAGGGTTCACTCGCTAACTGTGTCTCACCTGCTGCACAGACCGGGCTGGGCCGCAGACTTAACAAGCAGAGCTTAACGAGCGCAACAAAAACAAGTATGTGTCTGAATCTGAGCTTTAGTAAACCGTCACTTGTGGTTTATTTAAGCAAAAACACCAAAAACAGAGAAAGATAAGTTTAACTTTTAATTTAAACTTTTAAAGGGCGGCAGTGGCTCAGTGGTAGAGCGGTCGTCCTTCATCCGGAAGGTAGGCGGTTCAATTTCTGCTCTCCCCACAGTTCATACTGTCGTTGTGTCCTTGGGCAAGACACTTAACCCTCCTTGCCTCCAGTGACACAGCACTGGTGTATGAATGTGTGTGATTGATGCTCTGGTGAATGGTGTGAGAATGTTGGCAAAACAAATGGAAATTAGCCTTCGGCTACAATCTGGCATGTTTACATTCATGTGGTTGTGTCTCACATATGTTCATTAACATGCACTTTCCCAAACAAATAAAAAAAAAAAAAATAATAATAATAATTTGACGCGCAGTGGCCACTTACCGAGGTGTGCTACACACCTCCTCATTTCGGGGTCGTGAGGCCCCTCCTCAGTGTTACAGGTGTGTCTGTCAGTGCGCTGTAAAAACTGTCCTGATCCAACGTTTGCACAAACACAACATTAAAAGTAGACAGTGGTCCATATACAACACCTCTCGGTCTGTCTCACTAAAGTCAGACTCGGGGTTTTGTTGAGGCTGGCGTGCAACTTGGTGTGTAGTTGGTCCCGCTGTGATTAAACACTGAGTCTGCTGCGGCGACAGGGCATTTGCCGTAGGCTAGAGGTTCACTCTGTTACAAACCTGTCAATATTTTCTCTTTTCTGCTTATGACAACCGTTCATTCACTGTAATAAGTTTCAGACTTATTACAGAAGTCCCCTGTCTAGTCCAGCTGAACAGTGGATATTTAGGGGTGTTTCATTCTAAACACGCCAGTTTCAGTCCTCTGGATTTTTCAACAACTGGTTGTGCAAACATTGCCTTGGCCATAGATTGGCCTGGTACGTACAGTTTCATAAATCCCACGTGCACTTTGTAGTATGACCAATTTTACACACAGAGCTACACCCGTTTTTACACAACTTTGATAAATGAGGGCCACTGAGAGTAAAGAGCATGGGTGTCCAACTTAAAGTCGTGGACAGGTTCATGTAGAATTGGGTTTTATTTGAGTTTTCAGTAAAAAAGAAAGACAAGAAAAGAGGAATCTAAATAAAATTTAAATACAAAAGTAATGTATTTATTTATGTATTTTTGTTTGAAAGTATAAATCACAGACCAACCAACAACCCAGTTAGCATTTTAGCTTAAAGTGCACATTCTGATTTAACCTGGAGTGTACGGTTTTTAAGGTCCTTCTCCCATGTTCTGACAGGTATCTACAAAACACAGTCCTGAGTGTCCCACAACAAAAGCAGTGCATTGTGCTTTCAGTTTATGTCTCCAGGGACATTACAAATTCCTCTAAAAAGTACCAGCAGATTCTTACGCTGTGTTTTGTGGACTTTGTGTGCGACTGTAACTTTGCGTCGCACACAGTGGAAAATCAATGTGTATTTGATTATTGAGTGTTCTTCATAAATCAAACCTGCTTCAGTTTCATCATGAACCAAAAGCTACATTCGTATTCTTATTGTGATCTTTTCCACTTTGTGTTCCCCCCAAGTGTTCCCCACAACATCGAGAAGGAAAAAGGTAAAGGAACATACAGTATGTTGTTATGAGGACTGCATTATAGCTTTTTGTGCCATTTTAACAAACTAATGGGCAATTTATACAGGCCCGATTAACTTTTAGTTTAAGAAATTTCTCCTGAAAGAAAAGACGATATATATATATATATATATATATATATATATATATATATATATATATATATATATATATATATATATATATATATATATATATATATATATATATATATATATATATATATATATATATATATATATATATATATATATATATATATATATATATATATATACATATATATATATATATATATATATATATATATTTATATATACATATATATATATATATATATATATATATATATATATATATATACGTATATATATATAGCATAGCATAATAAAAGTGGCATAATAAAAAAAATACTCAAGAACAACAGTTAAAAGCAACAAATAAAAAACAACACTATAAACAACACTTATATTGATGACAGGACAGTGCAGTTATGGTGAGAGTGAGGAGGCCAGTCTGAACACATGTGTTTCGAGTTTGGAAATGAAATGTGGCAGTGTGTCTGTGTTGTGGAGGTCAGGGGGGAGAGAGTTCCAAAGCTGTTCCAGTTAAAATGGTTAGTTTATTTCTGCCCAGTGCTTCTCTGAACTGTGCATGTGCAGAGGAGACAGCTGAGCAGTCAAAGTGCTGAGGCCAGCTGTCAGAGGCTGAGCTGCACAGGCAGGCGTGTGCAGGAATCCACCAGAGTCTGAACACACAGACCACAGACAAACCACGTAAATCAGCCCCCAAAAAAACTGACCACTAATGGATGGACTTTAACAGTGATGGCAAAGTCGGGTAAAGTTACGTGTGGTCCATTAAAGGAAAGAGCAGTCCAGCCTATAGCCATTGTCCGGGACACATGAGCTCATGAATGTGTGCATGAGTCTAGGATTAGTCAGGGAGTGTGTGTTGTGGGACAGGCCTGCATGTCGACAGGTGCTGAGCGTGTGGCCCTCTGATGGTCAATGGGCCCTTTGTTACAGAGATACACCCCAACACACTCCCATCAGCTCAGGCTATAGGATATGTTTGTTTAGATTTGACTACTGCTTTTAATTCTACATATTTAGTTATGTTTCCATACAATATACAGCTGGCCCATGCACACACTTAACAACACAATTCTTTTTTGTTAGATTCTGGGGTGTGTTTGAAGATGACACAGGAATGCAAGAGGAAGTTTTGAACATGACCATTTGTCAGTGAGCAGGAAACACAAACAGGAAGTGAAACTCAACTTAGTCATTCAAAACAAGAGAAATGTGACTTTATGAAAAATTATCTGCATGTTTTGTCTCAAGAGGATATTTTAAAACCTTGTCAGCAATGAACATGATGTCACTGAACACATCACATTTTAGCCACACTAAAGAAAAAAGGAAATGCAGTTATTAGGTCTGCAGAGCAATACAGGAAGTGAGCATTTGTCTGTCCTGCCAACCTCTCTAAACACTGAAATCTTGAATTTTCTTAAAAATAAGGCCCTGTTCATCTTGACAGAAAACTACCCTGTAATACAAACATGTCTAATATTATTATTATATAATAATATTATTATATTGATTTTTGTTCCTGGTCTAGACACAGTTTAGTCTAAGGTTTTGTCATGTTGAGTTGATGGTTTGCTCTTAATCTGGTTTCATCTTGGTTTAATCTGTTCTGTGGTTTACACCTGTTTTACTTCTGCTTTAGTCTTGATTTGTGTAGGTTTAGTTCTGGTTTTGTCCATTCTAAGGTAAAAGCCTATGACCTCATTTATAAAGCTTGACAAGACAGGACTAAAACATGTGTTTGCTGTTTGAACTTTGACCCGCAGGCATGTGCACATTTTGGAGATGTGGTAAAAAGGCGACCCGCACGGGGAATCGACTGAAACATACATGAGTCATAGATCCATATTAATCAGTGGCTGGTATTGTTTCAAGTAACCACTTCTGAATGAGTTTGTTTATGTTCCGGGGACTATACCTGATTGGTGGTTGTTAAGTCCTGGTTCAGTCCTGGTTTGCTCTCATTTTATCCTGGTATTAGTTGTTCTGTGTTCATACCTAGTTTCTGACCTAAATTCTTGTGAAGGGCTTCAGTCCTTGCTCAGTCCTGAGTTTAGTCTTTCATCTACGTAGTTGATCTTCTTCACAACTGAGTTTAATGGAGAATTGTGAAGTGTAATCATTGATAAAGAAGGTAATATGAATGTTTTGGCTCTTTATTCTGTCTTTTTGTTTCAGATGACTTTGGCCAAGGCTCTGTACGACAACACAGCCGAGTGTCCAGACGAGCTGGCCTTCAGGAAGGGGGACATCGTCATGGTGATAGAGCAGAATGTGCCAGGGACCAGCGGCTGGTGGATGTGCTCTCTGTACGGATGTCAAGGTCTAGCTCCCGCAAATCGCCTCAGTCTCCTGCCACAATCTGGGGGTCCCTCTGGGACTGCAAGTCCTGTCCGAGACCGACAGCCACCAGACCAGCCCGAGAGTGCTGACAGTCTACAGAACATCTACCAAATCCCTAGTGTGCCCAGACCTCTCAGTGACACAGAGCTGGTCTACAACGTCCCGTCCACATCAATGTCAGCCTCAAGAAGTCCCTCAGCACGTAACCCTAAAGCACCAGAGGGACTGCAGGTAAGGTTTGCAAAGTAATTCACAATCAGCGTGTTTCTGCACAGATCAGGCCTGGGACTCACTGGAGGAGTTTAGAAACATAACTGGTTTAAAAATGTCTGCATTTGTGACAGTTTCTACCAGTTTTGAACATAGTAATCATTAGAATGCAAGCACAAGAAGATAATGTTTGCCACCTGGCTCTCCTTATCTGATTTGCTCATTATTTTGGGCAACAAAGCTTGCACAAAATAGGCAGATAGAGAATTCAGTCAGATCTCATGGTTATGTGACAATCATGCCAATTGTAGAATGCTTTGATGTCCTATAGCAATAACACCTGTGATTATTCATAGGGGGAAGCTAGCTCTGCACACAAACAATAGTCCTCGCCACAAACTTGTTCCTTGCTGTTGTTCCTCGCTAATACTACTTGGCTAGTGTTGATTCAGATAATTCATTTTCACTTTACTCTGCTCACTGTGCCATCCTTCAGATTTAAAATACTTATCAGCAATAGTGGATTTGAGTTGCACATCTTTAGTCTATCCCGCAGGTCCTTGATGTAAGATGATGATATAAGATCCAAGATGGCGGCGCGAGTACATCGCGAGGCTCGGGTTCTCTCCAGTTTCTGCAATTTTGCAGTATTACTCTTGCTTATCTCGGGTCTGTTTGTGCAGAACAGTTGTGCCTTTACATCGTACACCCGGAGTGAGCTTTTGGATATTGGTTTGCAATTTTCCGACGGTTTTATGGACATCCTTCGACTCCCTCCTGAAATCACTAGGGCGCGGTGGCAGCTCATTCTTCCCGGCGGCGGAAGTGCTCGGAAGTGCTCGCGCGGCGTCGAGAACGTAAACAGAGAAGGGGTACACGGGAGGACTTAGAGCTAGGCTAAAGCTAACACCTCACCGGCTCTCTTTACCCAGTATCTTCCTCGCCAATGTACGATCGCTAGTGAACAAAATGGATGAGATTCGACTCAACATGACACACAGCAAAAGACTTCTGAACTGTAACGTCCTTATCTTCACGGAGACGTGGTTAAATAGTGGAATACCAGACTCTGCTATTGAGCTCACGGGACATCACATGCTCCGCGGACAGAACAACAGATGGATCCGGTAAGACAAGGGAGGCGGATTGTGTATTTATATTAACAAAGCTTGGTGCACAAACTCCGCTGTTGTTGGGAGCCATTGTTCAGCTAACCTAGAGTTTCTCATGGTTAAATGTAGACCGTTCTATTTGCCGCGGGAGTTCACCTCCACCATTATAACTGCAGCTTATATTCCCCCGGACGCTGATGCCAAGCTTGCTATGAAAGAACTTTATGCAGCCATCAGTAAACAACAGACTATTCACCCGAAGCAGCGTTCATTGTTGCGGGTGATTTTAATCACTCTAACCTAAAAACTGTGCTACCCAAATTTCATCAGAATGTTTCCTGTCACACCAGAGGGAACAAAACCCTAGACCATGTCTACACAAACATGGCTGGAGCCTACGTGGCGACACCTCTCCCCCACCTGGGACAATCAGACCACATCTCTTTGTTCCTCACTCCCAAATATTCACCCCTCATCAACCGTGTGAAGCCATCAGTGAAGACCATCAAGGTGTGGCCTGCGGGGTAGATTTCACACTCCAGGAAAAGTTTCTACACACAGACTGGAGTATGTTTGCTTCCCAAGCCACCAGTGGTGCTCACACAGACATTGACTGCTACACCTCCTCTGTATTGGATTATATTAATACCACCATTGACAGTGTTACAACCCAGAAACAGATCACCACATACCCAAACCAGAAGCCATGGATGAATCAGGAAGTGCGACTCCTGTTGAAGACACGCAATACTGCCTTCAGATCAGGAGACGCACAAGCCTACAGCACATCCAGAGCAAACCTGAAGAGGGGCATCAAAAGGCCAAGCACTGCTACAAGCTGAAGATAGAGGACACTTCTCCAACTCTGACCCTCGACGCATGTGGCAGGGCATCCAGGCCATCAGTGACTACAAACCCACCCACTCCACCCCTGCAGCCACCGATGTCAACTTCCTGAATGAGCTAAATGACTTTTATGCTCGCTTTGAAAGAGACAACAGAGAAACTGCAACCAAGCTCAAACCCTCAGTTGACCACCCCCATTCACACTCTCATCCACTGATGTCTGCAAGGCACTGAGCCAGATCAGCACACACAAGGCTGCTGGACCAGACAACATCCCTGGTCGTGTTCTCAGGGCATGTGCGGAGCAGCTCGCTGGGGTTTTTACAGACATTTTCAACCTGTCTCTTGCCCAAGCAGCTGTACCAACATGCTTCAAATGCACTTCCATTGTGCCAGTGCCAAAACACTCTAGTCCAAGGTGCCCCAACGACTACCGCCCTGTAGCACTCACACCCATCATCATGAAGTGCTTTGAGCGGCTGATCCTGGAACACCTAAAAGACTCCATACCACCCACATTGGACCCGCATCAGTTTGCTTACCGCAGCAATAGGAGCACAGAGGATGCAGTTGCTATGGCACTGCACTCTGTGCTCACCCACCTGGACAATAAGAACTCTTATGCACGTATGCTGTTTGTTGACTTCAGCTCAGCATTCAACACTATCATCCCGACCAAGTTAATAGCCAAACTTGAAGACTTGGGCATCAATACCTCACTCTGCAACTGGATTCTGGACTTCCTGACCAACAGACCCCAGAATGTCCGATCTGGATCCACCTGCTCCACATCCATCACACTTAACACTGGTGTACCACAGGGCTGTGTGCTAAGCCCATTTCTCTACTCCTCTTCACCTCTGACTGCAAGCCTGTGTTTGGATCCAACGCCATCGCCAAGTTTGCAGACGACACTACAGTGATTGGTCTCATCAGCAACAACGATGAGACTGCCTACAGGAAGAGATCCAGCACCTGTCCACATGGTGCAACGAAAATAACCTGCTCCTCAACACCACCAAAACGAAGGAGCTCATCGTGGACTTCAGGAAAGAGTCTAGAGGCACACACGACACCATTCACATCAATGGAATGGACGTCGAGCGTGTCTCCAGCTTCAAGTTCCTGGGGACCCACATCTCGGCTGACATGACCTGGACAACCAACACCTCCAGCCTGGTCAAGAAGGCTCACCAGCGCCTCTTCTTCCTGAGGACACTGAGGAAGAACCAGCTCTCCTCGGCCATCCTGGTGAACTTCTACGCTGCGCGATAGAAAGCATCCTGACGAACTGTGTCACAGTGTGGTATGGGTGCTGCTCTGTCGCGGAGCGCAAGGCATTGCAGCGGGTGGTGAAAACTGCCCAACGCATCACAGGGACTCCACTTCCTGCCATCGAAAACATCCAGAGGAAACGCTGTCTGCGTCGAGCTCGCAGCATCCTTAAGGACTCCTCCCACCCAGCCCACAGACTGTTCTCCCTCCTCCTCCGGCAGGCGTTTCAGGAGCCTCCGGACTAGAACCAGCAGACTAAAGAACAGTTTCTTCCCCAGAGCTGTGTCTTTACTGAACTCTAACCCTTGCTGACCCCACACCTCTCACAGACTCCTCTCTCACCCCCACCATGCCACTCCCTCACAGACTCTCCTCTCACCCCACCATCCCACTACCCTCATAGACTCTTCTACCCCCACCACCATCCCACTCCCTCACAGACTCGTCTCATCCCCACCATCCCACCATCCCCTGCACTACCGCACCTTTGCTACCAACTGTTTACATTTCACTGTTTGCACTACCTTAAATCTACTGCTTACCTTAAGCTAACATACAATTGTTTACACCTACCTGTAAAATTCTGTTCATAGTTAGAGACATCTGTATATCGTGTGTGTGGAGTATGCGAGCGTATGTGTATGTGAGTGGTGTATGTGTGTGTGTGTGTATGTGTGTGTGTATAGCTCTCCCGGTCTAATTCCCTGGGTGTATGTGTGTATGTCAGTGTGTATGTGTGTATGGTTGTGTGTGTATGTGAGTATGGGAATGTCTGTGTGTACAGCTCTCCGGTTTAATTCCTGCGTGTATGTGTGTATGGTTGTGAGTGTATGTGTGTATGGTTGTGTGTGTATGTGAGTGAGTGTGTGTATGTGTGCGCGCGTGTGTATCACATTACATTTAGAGTACATATCCACCTGTAAATGCTGTTTATAGAAAAGAGACACCTGTAATTATATTTATGGCACACACTCAC
Organism: Perccottus glenii; assembly: GCA_024416835.2. Taxonomy (NCBI): domain Eukaryota; kingdom Metazoa; phylum Chordata; class Actinopteri; order Gobiiformes; family Odontobutidae; genus Perccottus; species Perccottus glenii. The sequence continues at coordinate 59,623,937 of CM044546.2, forward strand.
CTTTTTATAGGAATAACCATCTGTATATTTATATTCATTGTACATATTACCTGTAAATCCTGTACATCTCCATATCCTGCACGCAAACCATTGTATATATCCTGCACTTTACTGCTATTGCACTTCTGGTTAGACCTAAACTGCATTTCGTTGCCTTGTACCTGTACTTGTGTAATGACAATAAAGTTGAATCTAATCTAATGTGGACAGGACACTCTCAAGTCTCTGAAAGTCACTCTTATTCTGCTTTTAGAGCTCAAAGTAGCTCCTATTTGGGCCTTGACAGCAGGAGAAAACTGGTCTATATTTTAACAGGCTTTTTCTGCTTCTTGTTTAGATTTGTTGTACATGACTTTCTTTGCACCTGGTGCACTAGTAAAAAACTAAGGCGGAGTGCAATGTGAGCATAGATCCATTCACCACCATGTGATAGTAGAGGCCCCTGAGCACAGAACAAGAGGAACTTGATGTTCACTTCTTTGTGAAAATTAATTTTACTTTTGATGGAACTCCTTTATCTCATGTTTGTGGGGATGTGTTAACTCTTGTGATTAGCAAGGTACTGCTGAAGAAATGCAGTGAAGTGAACCCCTGCTGGCAAAGCACTTACAGATGGTAACCAGGGGCCTCTGCAGTGGGACTGGCATGCAGCACGGGCCCTTTACGAGCCCATAAAAAGCACACAGACACAGACTTCAGACACTCTTAACTGCAAACAGCAACCTTTTCCACCAGGGGTCTCAGAAAGACAGTAGTGTGATTGGGGAGAGCCTGCTGCACAAAGACGGATAGAATATACTCACATGTTCATCATTTCCGCTCCTGCTCAACAGGAGTCCTTCTGCTTCTGTAGTAGCCACTGCCATTAGTTTCTATGAGCAGTGTGCTTTTAATTATAAAACTTTGTTAATTGGCCAAGAGCATGCATAGTGGGGTCTTCCGGGAGTCCCAGTGAGTTTCAGAGAGAACACTGTCCCCCATTAACAGGCACAGGTCAAAGAGGTAAAGGCTGCTTAGATCAAAGAAGTCCAAGTGCCGCTAGTCAAAATGATAACTTGTCTTTTCTTTGCAGATTTTTAGCATGGCCACCTGTCCCAGAGGGGAGCTTTACGATGTCCCCAGTCCAGGAAGACGAGGCTCCCTGTTCCCTGTGAGCTCCCACAACATCCTTAACACTATGCTCTACTATTCACTACAACACCACTGACTTTACTGTTCTCTTCTAAGGTCTCAACAACTCCTCGACCGTCGAGCTGTAAACACTCACAAAGGAGATTTGTCTTACCAGAGGGTTTACAATCTGGCAGTCCAGGAGACTCTTATGTAAGTAATAGACATTTAGAAAAGCTGATGTACTTGATGCTCACTTTTGAAATAGTGTAAAAATGTATTTATGTTTGCTGTTCATCTGAATGTGAACTTCACAATTAAAAACTGTAAAAGTTAATCGGTCACTTCCAATTGCCCTTCACTGAAAAATACTGCTCAATCTCCCAGAAATGAACATCCTGTTGTCACACCACCAACCTGTCCACACTTTATTCCACTTGTATTTTTTTCCTTTAAAAATGTAAATGTAGAAGTGTATTATTTACAGTTGAATTGGGTTAAGGCTGACAGAAACTCAGACTTACTGTTCTTTGTACTGGCCCATAGTTGTCCTCTCTTTTCTAACACCAAACTTGGCACACTCTATTCCTTTGTTTTTTAAGCACATGGTCACATTTAAGTTGACCCCACACTCCACAGAGTGACACAAAAGAAATAAAACACAGAAACAAACACGTAAACTATTGCATAAGAAAAGTGGCTCACTTCAGCACTTGTACAGTCCTCTGGAACCCCAGTGTTTCCAACATCAGGTAATGTCTTGTTGCTGGCCAGCTCTGCCAACTCATTCATGTCACTGAGAGATCTCACGTTATCTTACGTTATCCACTGCACCAGATGTAAACAAGCCAAAATGTTAGCATCTGGGTTAAGCCATGTTAGCAATAGTTTAGTGCATCTTCTTAATGCCATTGAGCAACTCTTCCATAATAACAGAATAATTGAATGTTCCCCTTAATTATGGCTTTCCTGATAGCTCCTCAGCTCTATCCCTCTATGAAAGTATCTATAGAGCTAAGAACATCAATCATGAGCAGATTTCCACCCAAAGCCTGTAGCTCTGCAAATAAACATATTTCTTTTCTTTTGTCACAACTTACTTTACTAATCTATGTGTCACAGATTTATGCAGTTCCACCAACCTTACCACAGGACCCCACTTACGACATCCCAATTCCCTCAGTCACAGAGACACTGAAGAAAGCCAGTGGTTACAACACTCTCCCCATTCCTCGAAAGCCTGAGTGGATTTATGATGTCCCTGTAAGTCCTGACAAGCAATGTCCTCCCCAAATGTCTCCTGAGAATGTTCCACCTGGATCAGTGTGCAGTTTGTACGACACGATCCCAACACAAGTCCATCTTGTCCATCGAGCTCCCACTTCTCTTTTATTGTACGATATCCCTACGACCAGCTCATTTGACAGTCCTGCTCTGCCGCCAAGGGCCCTTATTTCTAACAAACTTCTGAGACAAGAGAATATCAAAGAATCAGTTTATGATATTCCAAATGACAATCCCCTCAGTGATTATATTCCCCTCGAATGCAGGGTTCAACTTCCTGAACTTACAAGGGTACCTTTACATCGAAACTTTCCGTCTTTGCGCAAAGGCAGTCCAGAGTCGCTGGTACTAGAGGAGGAGGATCGAAGTAGGACCTTGCATCTTTCTGAGGCAAACAGCCAAAGGATCAGCACAGCGTCAAGCTCCTCCAGCAGCTCCTGTGACTCCCTGGCCCTCACCTCGTCCTCTCCAGAGCCTCTGAGGGAAGTGACACTTCGGCAGGAGGAGGTCTGTCGCAGGCTCTTGGATCTCCAGGAGGGTGTTTGTAAGGCGGTACCGCGGCTCATGGAGTTCGTCAGCAGTGGCTGGAGGAGCAGGCACCATTTGGAGAAGCACTTAGAGGAGATCAGAGAAGCAGCAAGTGAAATTGCTTCTTCTCTGACCAGCTTTCTGAACTTTGCATTGAAGATTAAAGGCAACACTCGCCGTTTGGCTGATGCCAACCTGCAGACCAGACTCTATAAACAGCTGTGCGTGGTGGAGAATTCAGGGGTCATCTTACAGCAGACAGTGAGTGCTTTGAATGTGGCTGGCTGGCCCCTTGACCTGTTGAGTCAGGAGGCAGGGCAGGCACAAACACCGGACCAGCTGGAGCGCTTCGTTATGGTGGCACGCACTATTCCAGAAGACATCAAGCGCCTTGTGTCTATGATCAATGCCAATGGGAAGCTCCTATTTAGGCCTCCTCCAAAAGATCCAGAGCCAGTCAACAGTCTACAGTACACAACACAAGAAAGCCAGGAGAACAAGGAACTGGAGCTGGTCGTGGTGGAGAACGACTATGTAGAGCTACAGGTGAGATAACTCACTATCTGATAAAACCATGTTTAGTCATAAATTTAAAACAAAGGCTAACTGTAGTTTTCACTTTTGACTTTTAGACAAAGACTGATTTTGAAAAACAGCAAAAGGAAGTGCAGAATAAACCAAATGAAAATGTCTCTCTAACATCTGACAATGCACAGGTAGGTGTTTGGCAAGAACAGAAGTTTGTATATAATGCCACATATCTATCCAGACTAATATAATCCAGATCCATATAAGCATGTACTGTAGGGTGACACATGTCTGTAACTGTTCCATGGATGTACTATAGAATTACAGTCAGGCCCATAAATATTGGGACATCGACATAATTCTAATCTTTTTGGCTCTATACACCACCACAATGGATTTGAAATGAAACAAACAAGATGTGCTTTAACTGCAGACTTTAATTTGAGGGTATTTACATCCAAATCAGGTGAACGGTGTAGGAATTACAACAGTTTGTATACTGTATGTGCCTCCCACTTTTTAAGGGACCAAAAGTAATGGGACAGATTAACAATTATAACTCAAACTTTCACTCTTCAATACTTGGTTGCAAATCCTTTGCAGTCCATTACAGCCTGAAGTCTGGAACGCATAGACATCACCAGCCGCTGGGTTTCATCCCTGGTGATGCTCTGCCAGGCCTCTACTGCAACTGTCTTCAGTTCCTGCTTGTTCTTGGGGCATTTTCCCTTCAGTCTTGTCTTCAGCAAGTGAAATACATGCTCAATCGGATTCAGGTCAGGCGATTGACTTGGCCATTGCATAACAATTACACTTCTTTCCATTAAAAACCTCTTTGGTTGCTTTCGCAGTATGCTTCGGGTCATTGTCCATCTGCACTGTGAAGCGTCGTCCAATGAGTTCTGAAGCATTTGGCTGAATATGAGCAGACTATATTGCCCAAAACACTTCAGAATTCGTCATGCTGCTTTTGTCAGCAGTCACATCATCAATAAATACAAGAGAACCAGTTCCATTGGCAGACATACATGCTCACGCCATGACACTACCACCACATGCTTCACTGATGAGGTGCTATACTTTGGATCATGAGCAGTTCCTTTCCTTCTCCAGACTCTTCTCCTCACATCACTCTTGTACAAGCTGATCTTGGTCTCATCGGTCCATAGGATGTTGTTCCAGAACTGTGAAGGCTTTTTTAGATGTTGTTTGGCAAACTCTAATCTGGCCTTCCTGTTTTTGAGATTCACCAATGGCTTATATCTTGTGGTGAACCCTCTGTATTCACTCTGGTGAAGTCTTCTCTTGATTGTTGAATTTGACACACATACACCTACCTCCTGGAGAGTGTTCTTGATCTGGCCAACTGTTGTGAAGGGTGTTTTCTTCAGCAGGGAAATAATTCTTTGTTCATCCTCCACAGTCTTTTTCCGTGGTCTTCCGGGTCTTTTGGTGTTGCTGAGCTGAGTGCGTTCTTTCTTTTTAAGGATGTTCCAAGCAGTTGATTTGGCCACACCTTACCTTTTTGCTATCTTTCTGATGGGTTTGTTTTGTTTTTTCAGCCTAATGATGGCTTGCTTTACTGACAATGACAGCTCTTTGGATCTTATATCGAGAGATGACAGCAACAGTTTCCAAATGCAAATAGCACACTTGAAATGAACATTCAAACCTTTTATCTGCTTCTTGTAAATGGAATGAGGGAATAACACACAACTGGCCATGGAACAGCTGAGCAGCCAATTGTCTCATTACTTTTGGTCCCTTAAAAAGTGGGAGGCACATAAACAAACTGTTGTAATTCCTACACCTTTCACCTGATGGATGTAAATACCCTCAAATTAAAGCTAAAAGTCTGCAGTTAAAGCACAATGTGTTTGTTTAATTTCAAATCCATTGTGGTGGTGTATAGAGCCAAAAATATTAGAATTGTGTCAATGTCCTATTGTTTATGGACCTGACTGTATCTGCACTGCTGCCATTTTACCAGTTGCCACCTGTGGTGTTGCGGAAAAGCCCAGAATAACGTTCCTCCATAGATCATGATGTAAATCAAGGCTAAAAGGCCCCTATATCTTCTACAATAGACAGATATATGACTGTTACTATTATCATTTTTAATATGGACAGTAAAATATGTTAAAAAACAGACAAGTCCCCCCTAAATCCAATGGGGTCTATTCACTTACATTACCATGTGTGTCTTAAAGCACTTTGAGTTACCCAGTGTATGAATTGTGCTATATAAATAAAATTGCCTTGCCTTGCCTTGCTTTAACTGTGCTACCAAATTAAAATTATTAATCTAAACAGCAGGTGCAGCTTCCTTCCAGCTTTTGATTTACTTGATCATGAAATTTTATTAGAAAAGTTAGGTTTTTATGGGTTTGAGAGCTGTGCACTTTAAATGGGTTAAGAGTTGTCTTACTAATAGGGAATTTAAAGTATTGTTTAATGGCAGTTTTTCAGAGATACAGATTCTGTGTTGCGGTGTGCCGCAGGGCAGTTGTCTAAGGCCTCTGCTATTTTCTACTTTTCCAAATTATTTACCCTTTATTTTGACATAAGCCACTATTGATGATTCCACTAAATATTTGTCCAAGCTAAATCCTGAGAAATTGAATAGATTTTTAAATGATGAGTTATAAATGGTTGAATACTGGATAATTAAATGGAAAATAAATTTGTAAATTAATAGCGGGAAGACTAAATGTATGGTGTTGTGATCAAAATATTCTTTAAAAGACTCACCTGTGCTGAATTTGTTTTTGGATAGAACTGTGATTAATTATGGTTGACAATATGTTGACCTGGAATACTTACATAAAGCTAATACAAAATAAAATGGGCAGAAGTATGGCTGCCGTGAAGCATTGTAATAAATGTATACCAAATCAAGTAAGAAAAATCTTGGTTGAGCCATTGGTCCTTTTACACTTAGACTTTTGTTCAACTATTTGGTCTAATACTGAAACTCTGTGAAGGTTCTCAGTCATCCAGGACATCTTGAAAAAAAAGTTGAAGTAAAAGTATCTGGATTCAGTTTTCAAAGTGAAGACGTTTCGTCTCTAATTCCAAGAGACTTTATCAATTCTGAGATCAACTGTAGGAGAGCTGAGCTTATATCTCTAGAGGGAGGAGTTTTCCCTGAAACCAAACCTGATGGAACCAGGCTGTTCTGGTCTCATGGTTGTTGGACATGAAAGGGAAGTGTGACTCCTGATGTGAGAGTCGTTAAGGCTCAGGAGAGTCGTTAGTGATACTGCTCTATTCAGGTGCTGTGTTTGTTGTTCTAGGGTAAAACTCTTATGATGTAGGTTTCAAAACACTGTAATAAATACTAGGAAACATGAATCTGAGACCACCTCCTCTGTTCAAAGAAGGCTTTTCCATTTTCACAAAAATGTCTTCCATTTACCTGTCTTTAATCATCCCCCTAACTGTAGACAAATTAGACCCTCTACAGTTCGCATATCAAGCGGGCAAGGGTGTAGAGGATGCAAAACTTTTTATTCTTGACAAGGTGTATAAACACCTTGAGAAACCTGCATCACATGCAAGAATTTTATTTGCTGACTTTAGTTCAGCTTTTAATAAAATGCAGCCTCACATTCTGATTGAACGATTAGCTTCATATTTTAAGTTACCTGAGCAGATCCTATTACTCATCTTAAACTTTTTAACAAACAGAAGGCAGCAGGTCTGTGTAAATGGAAATATGTCATCTGTTATGATATCAAACACAGGCTCTCCTCAGGGCTGTGTGCTCTCTCCCCTTCTTTTCATATTATACACCGACAACTGCAGGTCATCTTGGGAGAACAGCTACTTAGTGAAGTTTTCAGATGACACAGCCCTGTTGTCCCTTTTATAGGGCAACCAACCTGATCATAGCAGTGCCCTTGAGGAGTTTGCTAGATGGTGCGATGACAGTCTCCTTGACTTAAATGTGTCAAAGACTAAAGAATTGATAATAGATTTTAGGAAGGTTAGTGACGAACCTAAACTGAGTGTTCAAGGTGTTCAAACAGGTGTTCAAGTGGTTCAAACATACAAGTATTTGACTCACACTTGAATTTCAGAGAGAACACTGATAGCATTATTAAGCGAGTAAACCAAAGAATATACCTACTGAGGAAGTTGAACTCCTTTGGGGTTTGTAAAAAATTTTTATGTACATTTTATCAGGCATTCATTGAGAGTCTATTAACTTTTTCTTTCTTGGGGTGGTTTAATGGTTTAGCTATGAAAGACAAAAAGAGTTTAAAGTATGCTCAAAAATTACTGGTACCCAATTAAATGATCTCTGTTCTCTCTGGAAAAAAAGAGTGGTCCAAAAAGCAGATAGAATACTGTGCCAACCAGATCATGTGCTCAGGTATGGATTTGTGCTCATGCAGTCAGGTCGGCGGTATCGTGCCAATACGGAAAACGAATCGTTATGCAAACTCATTCCTTCCCTCTGCTATAAGATTCTTGAATGAGAACTCATAACTACATAAATGGCTCTTGGATTCCATTGCTTTGTTCTGTCACTGGCAGGTGAATGTGTGTGTTGTGCTGTACGTGTGTGTTAGGGTGTGATCGTTGAATACATTTTTAACTTTATAATCCTTATATTATTGTGTGCTAATAACCTTATTGGATGGGTTGGCTGTAGAACTGAATTGCCCCTTTGGGGACTAATAAAGATATCTGAATCTGAATCTGAATTCCTTCACCCCTCTCTCAAACCATCTGGCCTCTCTGGACAAAATTCGGACATTGCTGTCCTCAAAGGAATGTCCTTTCTCTTTGAGGTGGAGGTGGACTGCAGACTCAGGTCCTCCAGGATTGGCTCTTCTGTGCTGATACATCCTCTTGTGAAGCTGTTGTTGTGTTTCTCCAACATAACAGTCACTGCACTCTTCACTGAACTGCATAAACTACATTATTCTGTTTGTGGGGGTCTTGTCTTTAGGATGGACCAGTTTTTGACGCAGCGTGTTCCCAGGTTTAAAGTGGACTGGAATGTTGTGTTTGTAGAAAATCCTTTTAAGTTTTTCATATAAACCAGGCACATAAGGGATAACTACATCCTTCCCTTTTGTCTTTGGTTTCCATTTACCTTCTGAGGATGTGGACACCTCTTGTACTCTGTGCTGAAGAGTCCTGATGACTCCCAGCTTGTGCTGCAGAGGCTGATGGGAATCAAACAGTAAATATTGATCTGTGTGTGTTGGCTTCCTATTACAGTTTTCTCAGTTGCTTTGGTGCATTTCTTAGATAAAAAGCAATTCTTGATACTACTTGTACAAATTCCAAATCATCTAGTCACTTGTGCACATCATTAAAGCAATTTTGTATTCCTTTGAACAAATTGCAATTGCTTTTGTACATATTGCAATTGATAATGTACAAGTGTCAGCTTTGATCAACATTTTCAATTGCTCATGTCATGTTGATCAAAATATAGTACATGGTTCTCAGTTGAATAGTCTTACCCCTCAAAATATCTAGGCATTAGTCCCTTGCATAAGCCATTACATGCAAAATTGTTGATCTATTTGTCATAAACTGTCAAGCATAGTTTTACACATTTCTATTAGACCTTTTGTACAAAAACTTGAATTGATGAATTATGCAGGTGAAATTGACCCTCACTAAAGGTTGTTGGTTGAAGTGTTAGTTCAACCAACAATCAACCAGTGATCAAAGGTGCATCTCATGAACAATCATTTGGGAAGCATATATAGACAGACCACAACACAGAGTTGCAATTTTCCAAAAATGGATGGACCAGGAAATGAACAGGTCAACAGCCAAGAGGAGGAAAAAGAGGAGTAAGGATGTGTGGTGGAAGGCAAAACAGAGGAAGAGGCAGAAGAAGACATAGGCACATATCTGATGACATAAGGGCCACTATTGTAGACCATGTTGTCAATCATGGCCTTACTATGGCGGGTCGAAGGGTGCAGCCGAATATTGGGAAATCAACTGTGTCCTCAATAGTTCAAACGTTTCGAAGAGAGAACAGGTATGTCCGCCAATGTACAGTGCACTGTTACTGTATATAAGCAGTATACTATATACTTCCTATAATGCTTCATTTTACAGTAGTTCAGCAGACAGAAATATACTCAGATACAGATCCATACTGCACCTTACATGCACCCACCTGTATGTTTTACAGTAAAATGTATGTTTGCATAATTTTTGTCTATGTGAAAGTGTGCAATGAATTACTGCATTTGTCCCCACATAGGACTGCAAGATCTGGTAATACTGTCAAAGTACACAGTTACATTGACAACATGCCTAAACATTTTGACGAGGTTGTTCGTGAACAATGACTCAATGACTTATCATTCTGATGGCACTGACATGATCGTTGGCATCAATATTTACTTCTGAGAGATGTACTAAGGATTGTTAGTGACTGACTAGCTTCAGAAACATATCTGTTGTATATTGCAGTTTGTACAAATTGTTCTGAGAAATGCACTTATTATTTTGCACATGTTAGGGATGATTTGAAAAACGCACCAAAGCGACTGAAAAAAACTGTAACTTCTACTTGGAGAGTCCTGTCCTTACAAATAACAATTACACAGTCTAAGAAGGCCAGGTGGTTGTCTATGGCATCTTCACAGGTGAACTTGATGTTCTTGTCCACTGTGTTGATGTGTTCTGTGAAGGCTTCTACTTCCTGGGTTCAGATTTTGACCCACGTGTCATTAACATATCTGAACCAGTGACTGGGCACTGCACCTGGGAAAGAGACCAGAGCTCTGTTCTCCACTTCCTCCATGTACAGGTCAGCCACAATCGGGGAGACAGGTGATCCAATGGCACAGCCATGTTTTTGTCTGTAGAAGTTACCTCTGAACTGGAAATAAGTAGTGTTTACACATATCTCCAGTAAACTGCAAATATGGTCCAGGGTGAGGTTGGTCCTGTCCTGTAGAAATAGTAATCTCTTCCTTACCACCACGAGTGCTTCATTGGTGGGTATACAGGTAAAGAGGGATGTGACATCAAAGGAGACAATAGTCTCATCTGCGTCTAGTTGTAGATGTTTATTTTGTTTGTAAAGTCCTGTGGATTAATGATATGATGTTGTGAGTGTCCTACCAATGGAGCCAAAATGGTGGCCAGGAGTTTGGCTACATTGTATCTATATTGTATCTGAATCTGTGCTGCTTACAATGGGTTGTAGTGGATTTTCTTCTGTGTATTTTCTAATCTGTAGATACATGGAGTGGTGTTCCCAGATACAACCTGTAGTACAGAGGTCGATCAATGACTTGGTCCTTGTCCAGCCTCTGCAGACAGTCTATGACCTTCTTCTTGTACCCACTGTTGGATCTCTTCTCAGTGTCTCATAGTTGGTGGTGTCACTGAGTAAGCTGGACTCTGGACTCGTAGTCATCTGTGTTCAGGATCACAGTGCATCTTCCTTTGTCTGCTGCAGAATGGTGATGCTGTGGTCCTTCTCCAGTGCTGACAAAGCCCTCCTTTGCTCCGAGGTGATATTGGAGGGGGGTGGTTTGGCACTAGCCAGTGCAGCTGTGACCTTGAGTCTCAGTTCTTCAGCTTCATTACCAGACAATTTATTATTCCTTATGGCCGATTCTGTTGCTGTAATGACGTCTACTGTGGGGATGTGCCTTGGAGCAACTGAGAATTTAAGCCCTTTTTCAAGAACCTCATTTTCAGTTTGGGTGAGAACTCTGTCCGAGAGGTTCTTTACCCATCGTCCCGAGTGGCTGGTGTAATATCCTTGTTAGACCTAGGATGGTCTGGGTTGTGCCGCTGTTGTCCATTGGCCAAAATCTGGGACTTTTTGATCTGGCGATCCTTGCACTTGTTGTGCTGTGTGAGTTGTACCTTCTGTATGAACCTGGAGATCTCCTGTAGGACTTCCTCTGGAACTAACGCCACAAGTTTTTTCTGTAGAAAATCTAACTTGGTCTGGAGGTTATCTATTGTGAAGTGAGTCTGTCTGATTCTTTCACACAACAGGTGGGTCTGGGCCAGGCGTAGGATGTTTTCAGCCCTGTGTAAGTATTAGAGACATTCACAACCAACTGGCATGATTAAGTGTAAAAGGGAGAATGACTTATGTTTTAATTAAATCCATAAGAAACTTTAGAGACTTCAATTCAAGTCTGAGGGAATTATCTCAGAATTAATAAATTCTCAGATTTAAACATCTTCACCTTTAAATCTGGGTCCAGATGTTTTTACTTTAACCTTTTCTTTCAAGATGACGTGGATGACTGAGAACCTTCACAGACAAAAACACCAGAAATATTTAAAAATGGTTTTGACAAATGGTTCATCAGTGTTCAATGTGGCAGGGAGGGGGAAAGCGCTTTTGTTACCTGTCTGTCGCACCAATCCAATTCAGAGGACAGTGCAGTTCAGGGCAATGGTGGCCTGGAATTCACTACCGCAATTTTTTTCATTTCAGGGATGCATAGAACAACTTTCTATAAACAATTAAAACAATTATTTATATTTACCCAACAGTGGTTACACTTTGGAATTTTTAGCTATTCTGATTCAAAATATGGAAATGTTTGTGTTTTTTTTTTAGTTGAAGATACAGTTTTTGGCTTTAATGTTTAGTTTTGTTTATTTAAGTTGTATTGTTGTGTGAGTGTTTTATGTACAGTACATGTTGTACCATTTTTGTCTTATTTTTTAGTAAAGTAATTCTGTTTCTATTTAAAATTTTGTTAATTACAATTTTGAAGAATAGTCTGTCCCATCTTTAAGTCAGGGCCACGGGACAGCAGGTAAAACACAGGACACAATGCACAAAGGCTCTCTGTACTTGCTCTATAGACCACAAATAATCAACAAACAAAATATGCACAAAATCCAATATTTGATTTATGTGCCAATGAGCAAATTTTACTGAAAATCACTGGTGTCCATGTTGAAGTTAGGATCCAGATGTTTTCACATTAATTAATCTCTCAACTTTGTATCAAACCAGGACAGACTGTTAACCCATTTTTCTCTCTGCTCAGAGTGAAAAAAAAATCCATTCATCAGAGTCTTCAGGTGGGACAGATGAGCACCGACCTGCCTCTCTGTCAGAGCACTGCAGACTCTACTTTGGGGCTCTGCAGAAGGCTATCGGAGGCTTTATGGGCAGCCTTCGGGACGGCCAGCCCCCAGAGAGGTTCATCTCCCAGAGTAAACTGGTGATCATGGTGGGCCAGAGGCTGGTGGACACGCTGTGTAGAGAGGCCCACCGCGGAGGCTCCAGCCGGAGCGTTCTGATTAAGAGCATCCACCTGTGTGCGCTCCTCAAGCAACTGGCAGTGGCCACCAAGAAGGCGGCCGTGCACTTCCCCGACCGGCAGGCTTTGCACGAGGCGCAGGAGTTTGCCAAGGAACTGGCCCAAAGAGCGCAGCACTTTCGCCTGTCACTTGATGTCTGAGAGACCTCTTTGTAGCCCACACCATCACTTATGTATAGACAGAGTAACCAAGCCCCAAAAGAGAATAAAGATTTTTTAGAGGGAGAAGAAAGACAAGGGTCTGCTTTGTAAACAGTCACCAAAGATATCATTAGTTTTGTTACTAATATGAGAGCTACTTTCCAAAACTTAGATCCATATCCATTTAAATCAGGAAGAGAATAAGCCCCTTTGTAGTGGTGCAAGAGGTCTGAGGTATAGCTTTACTGATGAAATAAACAGTGGGCAAGATTGGGTACTAAACCTAAAACAAATGAACATATTGCACATTTAGAATATTGTACTGAATAAAGGTTAAAATTTATATATATATGACTATATGTCTAAATATTGTTGTATGCTCTTCTTTCCTGTTTTTGTGTGAAATACACAGCCCACTCTGCAGAGTAGTTCTGTACTGTGAACTGTGACCATTCTGTAAATAATTTCTAAACTATATTATGCATTCCCAACTTTTGTTGACAAAAGTTTGAAAACACTTTATTTTGGCTTTAAATTCCTATTTACATTAAAATGGTTTGTATTAATGTCTGTCTGCTCTTTAATGGAAGGGTGCATTGCAGTTTTTAAAATGGTTTACAATGATTTGATGATGATTTGGTGATGCCAGGAATTTAAACCCAGTGCCCCACACAGCATACACAAAGCATGTGCTCTACCAATGAGCTACCTCCCCCATAAGGAACAGAGGGACTGGGTTAGGGTAGGGGGGTTAGGGTTAGACAGCAAGACAGCAAGTTTTAGTTGAATATGTTCTAAATTTTAAGCTTAATTTTGATGTATAGTGGGGTATCACTAGCTTGGTCTTGTTCAGTGCATGGATGTTCTAATACATCCATGGCTCAGCATCACAGACTGTTACTGTGATGTGAATTCAGAGATAATACTGCCCTCTACTGTTTTAACAGCATAAAGGTGGAGATGATGGGGACTGAACCCAGGGTGGATCTCATTTCTTTTAACATGCACACACATTCCTCCACTGCCCTCCTCTCCTCTGGTCTTAGTCCCGCCCACGGAGAAGCCACAGAGAGGAGAGAAGAGAAGGAGGGGGAGAGATGAGTCTAAGGCTGAATCCAAAAACGGTGATAAGCTTAGGAAATGTTCTAACTTCTTTTGACTGATCCAGATGTATTCCATGGTCGCCATGATAAGAGCTGTCCGAATTTCCACATGTGATGAGTTTGAAGTGACTATGCATCAACCCTTTTAGGTCTGTGTTTGTTGTTTCCACAGATAAATTCAATTTGAGACAATATTAGAAGTTATAAAAGTTTTACTGGTAGTCTGCATATAAGAAGAACTTGTACAAGGAGTCTGTATCTAGACAGTTCCCAGATAAGACTGGATGTGCACGAGTTATACACGCCAGTGTATGTACAGTATTGTTCAAAAAATAGCAGTACAATGTGACTAACCAGAATAATCCAGGTCTTTAGTTATTTTTTTATTGCTAAGTGGCAAACAAGTTACCAGTAGGTGCAGTAGATTCTCAGAAAAACAAACAAGACCCAGCATTCATGATATGCACGCGCTTAAGGCTGTGCAATTGGGAAATTAGTTGAAAGGGGTGTGTTAAAAAGAATAGCAGTGTGGCATGTGGTCATCAATTTTGTGAAAAAACAGGTGTGAATCAGGTGGCCCCTATTTAAGGATGAAGCCAGCAGCACTTGTTGAACATGTATTTGAAAGCCTGAGGAAAATGGGTCGTTTAAGACATTGTTTAGAAGAACAGCGTACTTTGATTAAAAAGTTGATTGGAGTAGAGAAAAACCTATAAAGAGATGCAAAAAATGATAGGCTGTCCAGCTAAAATGATCTTCAATGCCTTAAAATGGAGAGCAGAACCAGAAAGACGTGGAAGAAAACAGAAGACAACCATCAAAATGGATCGAAGAATAACCAGAAAGACATGTGCAGAAGAGGTTACAATTTGCAAAAGAACTGACCTAAAGAGAAATGGAGGAACATTTTGTGACTGATGAGAGTAAAAGTGTTCTTTTTTATTCCAAGGGCCACAGACAGTTTGTGAGACAACCCCCAAACTCTGAATTCAAGCCTCAGTACACAGTGAAGACAGTGACACTGGACTTTTAGACGGAATGTGTCTTGGACACTGTCAGGGACATTGTCCTCAGCCTATGCGAGAAGTTGGTCATACGGCTCAGTTATAACTCTCGGGCTAACAGTTCTTGCAAAAGGGTCTCTGCTGAGATTGTCTGCCACAATATTCTTAGTCCCTGGGATGTGTCTCAGATCAAATGTGTAAGGAGCCCAGCGTTGTTCACATGCAATAAGAGGATTGTTGTCAGTACATACTGCAAAAAATGATCTCTTAACCAATGACTAAACATTTCACATACGCTCCTTTTCTGGGCTAATAATTCTAGCCTATGGGCTGGATTTTTCTTTTGGGAGGCCCTCAATGTCTTGCTTGCAAAAGCAAGGGGACGGGCCTTTTTCTCACCAAGGGGCACTTGTGATAATACAGCACCAAGCCCGTCTAAAGAGGCATATATGGACAAAATCAGGGGCTGAGAGAAATCTGGGTGCAAGAGAACAACACAATTTACCATGTCCATGTCCATGTCCATGCCCGGAACAGCATGAAGGAAATGACACGAGCAGGACCGACATGACCTAAACAGGACTAGGAGCAACCAGTAATTATTAACTATGGGAAATTATAAATTATTATAACCCTTTTGACCAGATCTCAGGGCAAACAAACTGGAACAGCCAGGGATAAAATGCTGATAATTTAACACCATGCCCAGAAAATGACTTTATTCTCTTAACAGATGACGTATAACCATCATCCTCAATGAGGTCAGCTTCGGTCATTTTTTATATGACCTCTACTTTCTCTGTCTAATATGTGACCCAAGAATTTGACAGATTTCAATTTTACTCTCCAGTTTGGTAAAGACCAGGGCCAGCGTATTCAATGGCTTCTGGAGAGGTCACTGAGGCTGTGTATTTTTTCACCATTGCCAAGGAGGAGGAGAGTGGCAACATGCTGTCTACAAACAAGCACCTGTTCCTCAAGCACACCTCCCCACATAGCAGACAGGGCTGGGCCAGATCTGCCAATAGCGCCTCTACTCCGAGCTCCTCCCGAGTGGCTGAGCTCCACACCCTAGCTCTAAGTGAGTGCCCAGCCACCCCGCGGCGGAAACTCATTTCGACCAACTGGATCCGGGATCTTGACCCACAGCTCATGACCATAGGTGGGAGTAGGAAAGTGGATTGTCTGTCTTTTTGGTGTTTGTGCTTACTATTCCATTCTTTGAACCTAGAATATTAATAGCAGGTGTAATACATTTACATTTACATTTATTCATTTAGCTGACACTTTTATCCAAAGTGACTTACATTGTTCTAATGTGTGTTACAGCCACTGGAGGCAAGGTGGGTTAAGTGTCTTGCCCAAGGACACAACGACAGTATGAACTGTGGGGAGTGTGGGAATCGAACCGCCAACCTTCCGGTTGAAGGACGACCGCTCTGCCACTGAGCTCCTGCCGCTCAGTGGGTAATAAATAGCTGCGCCTAGAAATCCTGTCCATACAAATAATGAACAGGACGGTAACAAAGGGTAGCACTGCCGGAGTCCAACATGCACCGAGGACAAGTCTGACCAACTGCCGGCAATGCAAACCAAGCTCCTAATCCGGTCGTACAGGGACTGCAAAGCCCTTACTTCCGGTGTACTGTCCACCACTGGGTTCAGGGATTGCTGCCTCAACAGCCACTGGAGACCTTACGGCCACAACCCTGAGTGGCCGCATTGACAATGGAGGTGGAGAACATGGTCTCCAGCCTCCCTTGGGATCTGGTCAAAGCTCTGCCAGAGATGGGAGTTGAAGACAGGGGACTCAGCCAAACGTTCCCAACTGACGTTGTGTATGTTGGGAACCAAGACATACAGCCGGAGGTCAGAAGAAACAAAGTTGAACATCAACCTCCGGCCTAGGGCGTCCTGGTGCCACATGCACTGATGGACACCCTTATGCTTGAACATGGTGTTCATTCTGGACAACCTGTGACTAGCACAAAAATCCAATAACAATACACCACTCAAGATCAGACACCCTCCAGGTGTCACTCCAACACATGGCGCCTGAGCACAATCTCAGGCTCCTTCCCCGCTAGCAAGGTAACATTCCATATAGCTAATATTTGTAAAATAATTAGACCTTTTTTAATATATAATATTATTATTATTAGTTTAATTTACTGCTGTTAAAAATATATGTGGCTTTTTAATTGGTTTACTTAGATACATATTTACAAGTTCTTACATGCTTCACTGCCGTTTAGTGATGTTTACATACATTTTTTCAATATTTCAAACTCAGCGTATTCATTCAGTCTTTTTACTCCGCTGGGCTGGAACTAAACACCAGTGTGTTCCCTGTTTACTTCACAGAGATCAAGGTCACTGTAACAGTTGACGATATGTTGTTCACTTATTTCATTGCTAGATGGCGCCCAGGTACTTGAAATACATGTCACAAGAACGACTTCCTGTTTTTTCGGTTAACCACAAAAGCTAGACCGGCACATGCAAATAAAGAGTGAAGAAAAGTACAAGTTTCAGTTCACCGGTTTGTTTACTAGCAGGCCAAAGTGGTATGTATATATTTAAATGTGTGATGTGTAAATCTGTAATTTTGTGTTTATTAGCATTATGAAACATGCTTATGTTATATTTTGTTTGCTAGTTCTACGGTGTGAACTATGAAGATGATTTAAGTTTAAGACTACAGTAAACATCAGTAAAAAAAAAACTCTTGTCTTTCGTTTGTGAACAATAGTCACTTTAAATCACTCAAGCATGTTTGGACAGTTTGGACATAAGATTAGGGCCATGTTAGGTGCACGCACCCAAGATGAGTGTTATACAAACACTTATTGTTTGCCTGCAATAAGTGTTTGTATAAAAGGTCAGTTTCTGGGCTCCTGACAGACCCTTGCATCTTTTATCCAGTGTTGCACTGGATGCTGGATTGCTTCTGTTGAAACCAAATCAGGTAGACCAACAAAAATTTCAGCTACAACTACCTGGAAAATTGTTTGGGATTGTTTGGCAAAACCCACAAATAACTTCATCTGAAATACAGAACTCTCTAAAAAAGTGGTGTGGCTCTTTCAAGATGCACAATAAGGGAGCACCTGAAGAAAAATGGGCTGCATGGTTGAGTAGCCAGTAGCCAGAAGAAAACCATTACTACGCACATGCCACAAAGCATCCTGCTTAAAATACGCCAAACAGCAAGCACAGAAACAAGCCTCAAAACTTCTGGAACATAGTCATTTGGATTGATGAGACCAAAATCTTACTTTTTAGCCACAACCATAAATGTTACATTTGAAGTCAACAAGGCCTATGATGAAAGGTACAATATAGTTTCCTGATATAACTAATATATATATATATATATATATATATATATATATATATATATATATATATATATATATATATATATATATATATATATATATATATATATATAACGATATACAAGTGCCCCTCCTTGAACAGCAACCTTATCGTGGTGGAGGGGTTTGAGTGCCCGAATGATCCTAGGAGCTATGTTGTCAGGGGCTATATGCCCTGGTAGGGTCTCCCAAGGCAAACAGGTCCTAGGTGACGGGCCAGACAAAGAGCGGTTCAGAACCCTTTATGGAGACAAAAAAATCAAGGACCGTGACGTCGCCCGGTATGGCGCAACCGGGGCCCCACCCTGGAGCCAGGCCCGGGGTTGGGGCTCGCATGCGAGCGTCTGGTGGCCGGGTCTTTCCCCACGGGCCCGGCCGGGCTCAGCCCGAGCGAGCGTGGGGCCGACCTCCCGTGGGCCCACCACCTGCGGGAGGAACCGTGGGCTGGTGCAAAGTGGATTGGGTGGCAGTCGAAGGCGGAGTCCTCGACGACCCAATCCCCGGACACGGAATCTGGCGCTAGGGACATGGAATGTCACCAAGCTGGTGGGGAAGGAGCCTGAGCTTGTGCGGGAGGTTGAGAGATACCGACTAGAGATAGTCGGGCTCACCTCCACGCACAGCTTGGGCTCTGGAACCCAAATCCTCGAGAGAGGCTGGACTCTCCATTACTCTGGAGTTGCTGCGGTGAGAGGCGGCGGGCTGGTGTGGGCTTGCTCATAGCCCCCAGCTTAGCCGCCATGTGTTGGAGTTCACCCGGTGAACGAGGGTCGCCTCTGCGCCTTCGGGTCGGGGATAGGTCTCTCACTGTTGTTTGTGTTTACGGGCCAAATGGCAGTGCAGAGTACCCGGCCTTCTTGGAGTCTCTGGGAGGGGTGCTGGAAAGTGCTTCGACCGGGACTCCGCTGCTCTACTGGGGGACTTCAACGCTCACGTGGGCGGCGACAGTGACACCTGGAGGGGCGTGATTGGGAGGAACGGCCCCCCTGATCTGAACCCGAGTGGTGTTCTGTTATTGGACTTCTGTGCTAGCAACAGTTTGTCCATAACGAACACCATGTTCAGCATAAGGGTGTCCATCAGTGCACGTGGCACCAGGACACCTTAGGTCGGAGATCGATGATCGACTTTGTAGTTGTTTCATCTGATCTCCGGCCGTATGTCTTGGACACTCGGGTGAAGAGAGGAGCGGAGCTGTCAACTGATCACCACCTGGTGGTGAGTTGGATCCGATGGCGGGGGAGAAAGCTGGACAGACTCGGCAGGCCCAAACGCACTGTGAGGGTCTGTTGGGAACGTTTGGCAGAGCCCCCTGTCAGAAAGATCTTTAACTCCCACCTCCGGCAGAGCTTCGACCAGATCCCGAGGGAGGTTGGAGACATTGAGTCCGAGTGGACCATGTTCTCCACCTCCATTGTCGATGCGCACCACCGCTGTGGCCGTAAAGTCTCCGGTGCCTGTCGTGGCGGCAACCCCGAACCCGGTGGTGGACACCGGAAGTAAGGGATGCCGTCAAGCTGAAGAAGGAGACCTACTGAGCCTGGTTGGCCCGTGGGACTCCGGAGGCAGCTGATAGGTACCGGCAGGCCAAGCGGACTGCAGCCCGGTGGTCGTGGAGGCTAAAACTCGGGTCTGGGAGGAGTTCGGTGAGGCCATGGAGAAAGACTATCGGTCGGCCTCAAGAAATTCTGGCAAACCATCCGGCGCCTCAGGAGGAAGCAGTGCCCTGCCAACACTGTTTACAGTGGAGGTGGGAACCTGCTGACTTCAACTGGGGATATTGTTGGACGGTGGAAGGAATACCGAGGATCTCCTCAACCCCACCGACACGCCTTCCACTGAGGAAGCAGAGGCCGAGGGCTCGAAGTGGACTCGCCCATTACCCGGGCCAAGTCACTGAGGTAGTTGGGAAGCTCCTCGGTGGCAAGGCACCGGGGTGGATGAGATACGCCTGAGTACCTCAAGTCTCTGGATGTTGTAGGGCTGTCTTGGTTGACACGCCTCTGCAACATCGCGTGGCGGTCGGGGACAGTACCTCTGGACTGGCAGACCGGGTGGTGGTCCCTCTTTTCAAGAAGGGGGACCGGAGGGTGTGTTCCAACTACAGAGGGATCACACTCCTCAGCCTCCCGGAAAGTCTATGCCAGGGTACTGGAGAGGAGAATGCGACCGATAGTTGAACCTCGGATTCAGGAGGAACAATGCGGTTTTCGTCCTGGTCGTGGAACAATGGACCAGCTCTATACCCTCTCCAGGGTGCTGGAGGGTTTATGGGAGTTTGCCCAACCAGTCCACATGTGTTTTGTGGATCTGGAGAAGGCATTCGACTGTGTCCTCGTGGCGCCCTGTGGGGTGCTCTGGGAGTATGGGGTCCGGGGCCCTTTGCTTAAGGGCTGTCCGGTCCCTGTACGACCGGAGCAGGAGCTTGGTTCGCATTGCCGGCAGTAAGTCAGACCTGTTCCCAGTGCATGTTGGACTCCGGCAGGGCTGCCCTTTGTCAGCGGTCCTGTTCATTATCTTTATGGACAGGATTTCTAGGCGCAGCCAGGGGCCGGAGGGAGTCTGGTTTGGGGACCACAGGATCTCGTCTGCTTTTGCAGATGATGTTGTCCTGTTGGCTCCATCAAGCCAGGACCTTCAGTGTGCACTGGGACGGTTTGCAGCCGAGTGTGAAGCGGCTGGGATGAGGATCAGCACCTCCAAGTCCGAGACCATGGTTCTCAGTCGGAAAAGGGTGGCTTGTCCCCTTCAGGTTGGTGGAGAGATCCTGCCTCAAGTGGAGGAGTTCAAGTATCTTGGGGTCTTGTTCACGAGTGAGGGAAGGAGGGAACGTGAGATTGACAGACGGATCGGTGCAGCTTCTGCAGTGATGCGGTCGATGTACCGGTCTGTCGTGGTGAAGAAGGAGCTGAGCTGTAAGGCAAAGCTCTCGATTTACCGGTCAATCTACGTTCCTACTTTACCTATGGTCATGAGCTTTGGGTCATGACCGAAAGAACAAGATCCCGGATACAAGCGGCCGAAATGGGCTTTCTCCGCAGGGTGGCGGGGCGCTCCCTTAGAGATAAGGTGAGGAGCTCGGTCACTCGGGAGGAGCTCAAAGTAGAGCCGCTGCTCCTCCACATCGAGAGGAGCCAGCTGAGGTGGCTCGGGCATCTGTTTCGGATGCCTCCTGGACGCCTCCCTAGGGAGGTGTTTCGGGCATGTCCCACCGGGAGGAGACCCCGGGGAAGACCTAGGACACGCTGGAGGGACTATGTCTCTCGGCTGGCCTGGGAACGCCTCGGTATCCCCCCGGAGGAGCTAGAGGAAGTGTCTGGGGAGAGGGAAGTCTGGGCGTCTCTGCTTAGACTGCTGCCCCTGCGACCCGGCCCCGGATAAGCGGTAGAAGATGGATGGATGGATGGATGGATGGATGGATATACAAGTGCACAGATGAAACCTGCAACAAGAACCACCACCCGCGGCGGACACAAATGTCATCAGCCGTGGTAATAACACCGATCTGCATCTTCGCCAGCCTAGATTACAAGACTCTGGCCCCCATTCAGCTCTGAATGAATGATAGAGCCCGCAGACACGTCCATGAGCTTAGAGAGCACTAAAGTGGACACTGGGCAGTGGTGGACGAAGTACACAAACCAAGTACTTGAGTTAAAGTACAGATACACTAGGTAAAATATTAATTCAGTAAAATCCAAAGTACTCCCTTTTAGCTTTCACTTGAGTAAAAGTACAAAAGTATTTGCTTGCTAATGTACTTAAGTATCCAAGTACTATCATTTATTATGGCTATAATGCCCTTATAATTTTTGTCAGTCTCTTGCTTAAAATAATTGAATATGCTTTTTGTATGTCATAGATGTAATTGATTTCAATAAATCTAGTGATATATTTAAAAATTATTCCTAAAGTAGATCACTACGGAGCCTCAGACATGACATTCAGGAAAAAAATAAGCTAAATTGTGCGCAGTTTTTTTCTATCCACTCATAAATAAAAAGGAATGACTAATTTTGCAAAATGTAATTGAGTAAAAAGTAAGATATTTGACTTTGAAATGTAGTGAAGTTAAAGTAAAAAGTATCTCCGAATGGAAATACTTAGTAAAGTACAGATACTGTAAAAAACTAACAAATTACATTTACTTCATTACTGTCCACCACTGACACGGGGGATCAGGATTCAGCCAAGCATATATCCTCCACAGGGAGGCCCCTACACAGGGCCACCAACGTGGCAACCCCCCGGGTTGTGGATGAGGCCAATGAGACACCGGGCCCATAAAAGCGGTGTGACGCTCAATCTCCTCACTGGAAAGACGGGACAGGAAGACCGCTGCAGCTGATGCCGCCATTCGTGGCAGGTGAAGCTGCAGTTGTGGCCATCCTCGGGCAGCAGGAACGACAGGGGCAGGGTTGCCCAACATTTCTTCCTTTCTTATTTGTGAGTATGATCACGCGTTTTTAGTGATCTCAGAGGAGCTGAGAGAGAAGAAGGGAGAGTGCTGGGCGAGGGGGTTTATATAGCCCCTGAGGCTGTGCCGGGACATGGGCATGATTAGCGTGTGAGTGTTTTGATCTGTCTCAGAGGGCAGGCTGGCACCAGAGGTAAACAATA
The DNA here is from genome assembly GCA_024416835.2 of Perccottus glenii. Lineage (NCBI taxonomy): Eukaryota > Metazoa > Chordata > Actinopteri > Gobiiformes > Odontobutidae > Perccottus > Perccottus glenii. The sequence goes on from CM044546.2 coordinate 59,646,931, forward strand.
GCGAAGCCTGTAGGTGGGCGGAGCACACACAAAGTAGTAACCATTCCGACTGTGAAACATGGAGGTGGATTGCTGATGTTTTGGGGATGTGTGAACTACAAAGGCACAGGAATAGGCACAGATAGCTCTACCAGTGTTAAATGTCCATTTTCAAAGTGAATGCATTAATATTAAATGTGGGAACTGTTGACACATGTAACCACAGAAGTTATCCATGAACACCAACACAAATCACAGAAAAACCGACACCTTTAAACTCTTTGGGTTAAAAGTTTAATTAGATGTAAATATAGTACATGTGGATGCAGTGTGATACAGGCAGTCATTAATAACATTAAGATGCTGTTTTTTTTGTTTTGTGTTACAAAGTTTTGGTTCAGATTAAAGACATGGGCTCCCCATAAAGTTCACTGAATGGGGGTTGGCTGTTTTATGTCTAAAATAGGAGAGCTAGTATCAGGTCTATCAAACAATGCATAATGAGAAGTAGTGAACAAACATGGCCTCTACATACCCTCCATTAACCACCTGGTACATTCCAAATGGGCCAGGTTGGTGCAGAATGGGTTATTGTCAAATTGTGGTTGTAGAATTCTTTTATTTTGCAAATCCAGCTCACATGGTTGAGAAATCAATGCTCCCAGTCATATCTATGGTCAGCTCAGAAACTATCTTGTTGTGGAAGTATAAGAATAAGTCTGTTGATAGATAGAAGTCACCAGCAGGATGTGTGACTGACAGTCAGTGAAAGGTTTAGTACAGAACTGGATAGCACATAAATAATGGCAGCCATTGGTGCAGATGAAGTTTCTGACCTTTTCTGATTAAAGCTGCTCATAATCTGAAAAGATTTTTTTTTTTTTTAATAGTGATATATATACAGCTCTGGTAAGAATTAAAAGACCACTGCATTTTCTGCTGCTAGCAATCAGCATCTCTACAAGTATGGAAACCCTTCCATTACAATGTCTGTTGAATCCCAACACAGGCACAGCTCATTCTACTGAATGAGGTGCTGATTAGGTGATCACCTGAACCAAATCTTTTTTAATAAGGAAGAGTATTTAAAAAAAACTGTGTTTATCTGTGGTCATCACTATCCTCTTGCAAATAAATGCTCTAAATTACAAGATTTTTGTTTGGAATTTGGGAAAAATGTTGTCAGTAGTTTATAGAGTAAAACAAAAATTCAGAGCTGTATATACTGTATTAAAATATGGTATGTCTCAGTCTCAGTGGACGTGATCTTCCCCTGAGCTTGGGTTCTCTACCAAAGGCCTGAGCTTGAGAGTTCTGCACAGCATCTTATATGTTTCAATTTATTTAGATCTAGTAAAAAGTTTTGAATATAAGAAGAAATTAGACTTGTTTTGGTGAACCATAATCTAAATATTTTGACATACAAAATGTTGGGCACATTATTTCAGTTGATGCAGTCTTTTGATCCATTGGCTCAAAGGCAGGACAGTGTAATGACATACAGTAAAGATTCAAAGTGATCTTTTTTAGTTGTGCAGACAATTTCTGACAGATAAAAATACTTGGTAAGAAACCATTAACACAAAAATAACAGCAGCATCAGACAACTAACTGTGGAAGTCAAAGGTGCCCTGTTAAACACACATGCTTCTTTACATTGTGTCTACAAATATCTTGTTTTGTGAATGGGATTTTTCCATGGCAATACTATGAGTTGCTGGTGTCACAGGTGCCTGCCCCCTTCCCCTGTGACAGGGAAGGGGGCAGGCACCTGGATATTAGACATAAGACCAGAATCAGACCTGTTACCAGTTGACCGGACTTAAATATAGTAGACTAAATAAAGCCTTAAAAGTGACACAAAATTTACTAAGTGTGATTTAGTCAGGGGGATCCCTTCAACCTAAAAAGGCTGCTACATTCTTTTTATTGGATCTGCTGAGTCTCTCAATCTTCTCATCTGGTGTTCTCTTGCCTCCTTCAGTGTGTTCTGTCCCTGTCCAGCACCTCCCCCAGTTGCTCCTTGTCTACTCGTCTCCCCTCAGAGGCTCTGGAGGCGGGGCACAGTTCTGACTCGGAGTCAGACTCAGCCTCTGCAATGTAGGGCCGGACCGTGGCGCAGCGGGGCCGGGATGGGGAGATGGAGAAGCCGCTGAGGGAGCGTTCCAGCTCCTCGTTGTCCACTGAGGGGATGGACACAGATGATTCGCTGTCGGGTTTTTGCTCGTCACCGCTGGCTCCGCCCCTCTCGCTACGGTCGCGGTGCGGTCGGGAGCCTGTGTTCATGGGGGGAGGGGGCAGCCGCACTAGAGAGTCACTCACAGGGCTAGGAGTGTTACCATGGCTATGAGGCCAAGGGGGTGGGGCCTGCTGCTGCAGATGGGAGCTGATTGGCTGCCAGGATGTAGAGGGTGGACACGAGGGAGCAGGGCAGCTGCGGTGAGCCGTGGAGCTGCTGGAGCGAATCATTTTAGAAACAAAACGAGACGAGGACACACTGTCACCGGGAATGACCCTGGAACGGGACACGGACTGAGTTAGACTGGTTAGAGTCAGAAGCAGAAGACCTCACTAGGGTTGAGTTTAGGACAAGAGTAGGGTGATGTTTAGTTAAAACATTTTTTAACATAACCCACACAAAAAGTCCATGCAGCGGCTTTCAGTTCTGCAATAGGTTTGTAAACAACTCGATTTACTGTAAGCGTCCTTTTACCCACTCACCCACAATAACATTCTCACATTCATTCAACAGTGTCGCAGACTTTGGAGCAAGGCAGGGTTCAGTGCATTGTCCAAGGACACTTTGACAGTGTGAACAAATGAAGTTGAGATCGAACTAACCTTATGATTATATGGTGTACAGGCTCTCCTGTTTGGGTGAGGCACTTACTGCAGGATCTTGGGCACGGACTGGCTCTTCTCCAGCTGGCCCACAGGACTGTGGTACGGCGGAGCTGGGTCTGGTTCTTTGGATCTGAAGTAGGCGTCGGTCTCAGACTGAGGGATCCCCATCCTCTGGATGTAGATGTTCACCAGGAAGTCCAACTTCCGCTCCATCGACAGAACCTGGGCCACAATCATTAGAAGCAGTAAGATTAGATTAGATTCAACTTTATTGTCATTACACAAGTACAGGTACAAGGCAACGAAATGCAGTTTAGGTCTAACCAGAAGTGCAATAGCAGCAAAGTGCAGGATATATACAATGGTTGTATACGTGCAGGATATGGAGATGTACAGGAGTACAGTCACAGTAACTGGTGACTGTTGTCATGGTAACACATTGGCTGGAGAAATGTTAGTTTTGTGACTGATTCTCACCTGTTTCTCCACCTTTCCCAGGCGTCCCATCATGCTGGGGTCATCTGGCAGCTCCTCATTGGTTGGTTTGGGTCGGTCTTTATCTGCAATGGGTGTGCCCCGGCCCACAATCTGGTCTACCCTGGAGGTCAGAGATCACACTTTAGCTGTAGACCAAGACCATGTCTACATGTGGTCTTGGGTTTGGCTTTGGTCTTACCTGGACTGGAGGTTCTTAATGCGGGCTAACATGTCCAGGTGTCCAGCCGAGTACTGCTCAATGACGTCCATTACATCATACGGACGCAGACTCTCTTTGAACTTCCTCTTGGAAACCAGAAAGCGCATGATGCTAAAAACACAGCCCATAGTCACACCTTAACCTGGCCACACAACTCAGTAACTATTAAATATGACCTTGACTGCTTCAGGCCTAATGTGATTTAATGTGTTTAATGCTAAATCCTTTGTCACTCAGGTGACATCTTTTTATTTATATATATATATATATATATATATATATATATTATATAGCACTTTTCCACCTACTGTAGTAGGCTCTCTACAGCACTTTACATTAAGCCATTTACCAGTGTTACAGCTGGAACACCACTGGAGGCAAGGTAGGTTAAATGTCTTGCCCAAGGACACAACGACAGTATGAAATGTGGGGAGAGCGGGATGTTATGTTTTGAGCGGGGATCGAACTGCCCACACGCCGGACGAAGGACGGCCGCTCTACCCACTGAGCTACTGCCGTCTGAATACTTCTAAAACACAGTGGAGGACTACGTCTAGAAAAGATCTGAAACACACATGGGCTAATTAATCTAATATAAATAAAAATCATGGTATATAAACCATTACAATTTTTGTCATGTTGTTACTGTTAAAAGACAGTGTGAGACAAAACCAGAAAGAACTTGCATTGAAGAAATTGCATATATTCAACTCTGGAAAAGAACAAGAACAGTCTTTCATCCGAAAAGAACTCTATTAATGGTCATGTGATCAGCATAAACCAATGTTGAGGTATCAGGTAAAATATGATGCCAAGACACTGGGTAGCATCAGTGTGACCAGTGCAAACGATTCTGGACTAGTTCTAAAATAGAACAAACTGATGTAAAAATGAAATGAATGAATAACATATCCAGCAGCAGAGAAGTGGACTTGAAGAAAAAAAAAATATGACTGTGGATGTTTGTTGAAAATAGGCCAAATCAAAGTAAAGCCACACTTCAGCCCCAGATCCTATCAGGCTGTATCAGACCTGTTTTCACCTGGGACTGAACAATACAAGCAACAGAAATGTCTTACCAAAAAACTGAAAGCAGTGAAACAACAGAAAATGGATGCCACACTGTTAGCCTCAGCACACGCTGACCTCTGACCTTTGGCCCTGGGTGAGCACAAATAAGGTGATTTGAATGAGAGCAGAAAGAAAAAGGGTGCAAAGCTAAGGATGATTCATAAAAAATACAGAGTAAACAACTCTAAGGATCTATGATTTAATAAGTCAAAAACAATATGAAAAAATAAATTGTGAACCAGAACAAAAAAGGATTATAAAAAACACACATTAAAATGCTACAAGGAGAAGTGAGTAGTACCAGATGGCTCTGATGGTGGCCTTTAACCCCGGGGTCAGGTCCTGAGGAACAAACTCACAATGGCAGCTTTTATTGTCGTCTGCCATGTCCTCCCCGGGCAGACTGGCCTCTGCAGATGACACAATAACTGGCATTACTTCACCTGTGTTGATAATGTCACAGAGACAGTACAAACCACAACAGGAGTCAGTTCATTTGTTAATGCGAGGAGTACTGTGGTTATACCTTGTCTAAAATTCCACCATTTTGAGAAACTCCTTCACGATTTACATGGAAGGGGTTAAATTAATGCTTAGACCTAGTTTGCCATTTTGCCAAAATCCTTGAGGACAACAATGGCTTGTATCAACAATGTCAAGGAAGTATAATATAGTAGTATAAAAAAGCTTTTTAATAAACAAACGAAATGTAGATGTGTGCTCCAATAAAAACCTGGGAGTGCATCTAGACACACACTGGATTGATACATAGTCCACTGATGAACTTCACAGGAAGGACCAGAGCTGGCTTTGAAAGTTGACAATATAAATATGATTAAATAGAAATGAAAAGACTTTAACTATGTAGTACAGTGGTCCTTTTGCTTTGGCCCCCCATCTCAACCATGTTGTCAAAAATCTGGGGGTAAAACTAGACAGCAGTCTAAAATTTGACAAACAAATAGATTCGGTGGTTAGGGCAAGCTTTTTTCAGCTTCGCCTCCTTTCAAAGGTTAAACCCTTTTTAAGTCGTGCTGACCTGGAGAAAGACATCCATGATTTTATTAGCTCCCGCATAGACTACTGCAGTTCACCAAACTGGACTTTACCGTTTGCAGCTTGTGCAAAACGCCGCTGCCAGACTGCTAACTAACAGTCGTACACGAGCACATAACACCTGTCCTGTCCCTGCACTGGCTCCCTGTCCAGTTTAGAATTAATTTTAAAATCTTAATGTTTGTTTTTAATGCACTCACGGGCCTTGCACCTTCTTATTTGTGTGAGATTCTGACCCCTCGCAACATCTACTGAAGGTGCCCCGGTCCCGGTTCAAACAGTGGGGCAATCGTTCTTTTGCAGTGGCCGGTCCTAAACTCTGGAAGTCGTTGCCCATCACTGACCGGCCTCTGTTTAAAGCCAAACTTAAAACCTATTTATTTAAAATGGCACTTAATGGCTCTGTGACACTGATCTGTTTTTATTGTGTAAATATGTTTTTAAACCTATTTGTAAATATGTTTATTTTTTTACTAATGTTGTTAAGCACCTTGGTTCAATCTGTGGTTGTTAGAAGGCGCTATATAAATAAATATTGATTGATTGATTGATTAAGTAGCTTCACTTTACCGGTGAAAGGAAGTCTATCCAACAAACATAGTCTAGCAAATACAAATTGATGGTGTAGGACTATACAGTATCTCTTCTAATAGTACTGTGGACATTTCAATTCTGCTCATAAGACTACAGACATTGATAGTTCTCATCACAAAAACAACATGTAGGCAAACAAAAAAAACATAGAAAGACAGAAAATAGGAAATACAGCTTTACATTGACAAGTAGTCAATGTAAAAGATTGACAAATCCACCTTAATATAACAGGTTTAGACCGCTTTGTCCTCCTTCTGGCCCACTCTTTAAATAGGTTTGGGTTTAAGTGTGTGTTGATGAGTGTGTTCTGACCTGGGGAGCTCTTCTGTCTGAACTCTTCATCCTGCATCTCTATGAGCACTACGGGAAGCAGGGGAGGACAAAAAGGGACAGTCAGGAGTTCTGCAGCTTGTGCTCAGAAAACGAATACTATCCGGTTTGCTACGTCTGAGCAAGTATCAGGCTTTTACCTGACATTTACTGAGACTTTTAGCTTTACCTGAGCAGATAGTGGGATAAAACACACCTTTAGCTGAAGTTTCCTCTGCGTGATGGAACACAAGCAACAGAAGACTGACTGATTGAAACTTATTGAACCAACCAAACACTTAAGCAAAAGCACTAACAGCACAGAGCTCAGCATCAGCCACAAAACAAAGCAGCAACAAAGATACTTCGATAGTGCTGTTGTTGTCGTTTCCTTGATGGGTTTCTTATCTTTATCTTTAAAGGATCATATTCTGATGAACTGGTACTTTTAAAGTGAGGATTTGTTGAATTCATGTTGGAAATATAATCATTTGAACTTGGGCTTGGGTTTTTGTTATCTCTCCCATCACACTAACAAATCATAAGGAAAACTATCAACAAGATAAGGCAGATATGTTTTTAGATGCATCAGACACATTCAGTATGTGTCATTTCACTCCTATATTATTTTGTCAAAATGCATGAAATATATAGTATAATGTGGGAAAATTCATGTTTCAGTCTGTCCATGTTTGTCATCCTCTCCTTCTTTCTCTGCCTAAAAGGGTCTTCCCCTGATTCATGTGTAAATATGAATACTTGACATTTTCTGTCCAGAGGAAACATTCTGATGATTTTTTATATGAGCTCTACATGTCTACACACAAGATCATCGGTGAGTAACACACTGACAACAGCAAAGAACCCACAAAAAACAGCCAAAAACAGGTTCACTGAAGACATCAACACAAAACACCCAGTTTAGTTCCTCTTTAACCCACTTTCCTAAAGCCTTGGTTGCCTTCTTTTGAACCTCTCAACGCCTTGTTTTCCTTCAGTTTGCTCCTCCATGTTAAATGCATTGTGTTCAAGACTTGACTGTGATTTACAGGTGCTGACCCCTCCCACCTTCAGAGTTCTGCCTGGATGCCGCCCCCCGGATTCTGAAGGCCTGTCGAGTCCGGCTGCGATCCCCAAAGCTCCAGCTCTTGGGGACTTTACTAGGACTGTCGTCTAGATTGGGATCCAGAACGGGACATACAGCATGGCCATCAGGACCCACTCCAGGGCCCACTGTGGGCAGGACTACAACCAGAATGACAGAAGTTATTTTATTTGTCAGTCCTCCTTAAGCCTTACGCTCCAACCAAATGCTTTTTTCCAGGTCCAAGCTCAAACCCAGAGGCAATAAAAACCTTTTCAGTGACAGCTAGGGCTGTGTTGAAAAAATCGATTCACCAATTCTTAATCGATTTTCATATTAATTTCTAAAGATCGATTCGTAACTCAGAGGATCGATTTAATAATAGGCCTAAATTTTCCCCGTGAATTTTAATTTGCCGCGTAATTCACGCATGCCGAGGTGGAAGGACATTAAAACAACGAACATGGCTGCTTTGAAAACTCCAGAAACGCTAACCCTGTCTGTACCAGACAGTAAAAGATGGTGTAATGTGTAAGCTTAAGACCGCAGAGAGGGTGGGCATTACGAGTGACACCTGGACATCCGTATCTACGGAATCTTACATGAGTGTGACAGCACACTACATAGACGAGCTCTGGAACCTCGTGTCTTACGTTCTGCAGACAACTGAAGTTCAAACGGACCATCGCTCTGTCAGTCTAGCTGAAATGTTAACCAAAGCTATGGAGGAGTGGGGGCTGCTGAGTAAAGACCCAGCCATAGTCACTGACAACGCGGCGAATATGATCCGTGCGGTTGAGATTACGGGACTAACCCACGTCGGCTGCTTCGCGCACATAATCAACCTGGCCTCGCAAGCCGGTCTCAAACTGCCGTGCCGAATGTTGCACGCCTTCTTGGGAGAGTAAGGCACATCGCAAAGTTCTTTCATCGCACTACTGCTGATATACCTCTGCGTCCTCTGTCGTCTACACCAGTACAAGTTTGTGAAAGCAGTTGTATCTTCTTCTTTACAACCATCAATACTCCATTAATTTGCAGTTGAATGTCTATAATAATAGTATCAATATGTTGCATAACTACAGTCCTCTAATTCAGGTAACAGCTGGAAAAAAATGCTTTCTTCAAAAACACTTATCTAAATCTCGAAGATCGGATCGGATCGAATCGAATAATGATAATCGATTCGAGATCTTGAGAATCGGAATCGAATCGATTCTTGAAATTTGAATCGAAACACAGCCCTAGTGACAGCTCAGGATGTGGAACAACCAACCTCTTCATGTTAGCATTTCCTAGACCCTCAAGCTTTAAACACTTTAAACACTAGACTTAAGACCCATTTCTTCTTTCAATGCTTTAGCAGTTGAGTAAAATATCCAGGATATAATCACACTCTTATGGTTGTGTTATTTAAATATCTTTTTTGTCTTATATTATTATATATTGTGATTTTCTTCTGTAATTTTTCAGTGACTTACAAATTAAACAAATTATGAATACTGATCAATTTATGTATGGCCTTCACTTTGTTCACTTTGTCAACTGAAGTTGTTCATAAAATATAAAGCAAAACGTTTGTTCTATATTATACAGTAAACAACGTTATAAAGTAAAATTGAGAGCAAAAAAGGGGAAAAGGGTTCTTCATGAATATTATGTTGCTCTTATTATATATATATATATATATATATAGTGACATAAGATTCACAAGCCTGCAGGTAGGTGCCATATGCACTGCTAGATTAAGCTGTAAAGAATGGATGTCAAACTGAAATTTCAGTGGATTTATACTTCTGTCAGGAATCCTTTTTCTAAAGCTCCACTCACCATGCTGTGGGGAGCCTTTGCCTTTGGTCCCGGAGTTCCGAGGAGAAGAGAAGACCCTCTCCTTTAAACTAACTTTCTGACTGTGGACAGAAAACAGCTGTCTGGTCAGTATCCTGCGCACAACAACATGTGTCCATGAAATACAAATATCATATATAATTCTTTTGGTACCGGACTAGAAATAATGTCAGTCAAAACTAAATAGAAACAATAACAAACGCTTCACTATATTTGGCAAATTCTGACAAATGATGTTGTAAAGGAGGTGGACAGTGACCTGGGAGACTGCTCAGGCTGGACGTCCTTTCTGAAAATCAGACAGATAAGGATTATGCATTACTGATTAAGAATCATGTCCTACACTACTAAACTCAAGTGTTAATCAATCTGTGAAGTCTACGGTCCTCAGTGGTTCATAAAACCCCACTGATCTCTCACAGGCTTTCATTAGAGTCCTGACTTATGGACCGTCTTGAGGGGAGAAGTGTGATCCTAAAGCACTGGCTGTAAGAAAAGCTCATATGAATAATTTACCCATATTTACTATGTCTTGATATCCAGAATTATTAAAAGACAGAACAATATTAAGGCTACTAACTGGAAGAAGGACATTGTAAATGACTGATTCTTTGAGAGAAAAGAACTGCTACTGCATTATCAATTTGAAAAGGTGTTGTAGAACAAAACATTAAATTATTCAGTATGCACTAATAAGGTCTAGATTATTCTCAAAAAATGTTTTTGGTTATTACATAATAGAGGTACTAGATTCTAACTAAAGTGTTTTCAAAAGGCTCTCTTTTAGAGTTCCTACATTACTAAAGTACTGTAGAGGTGCATTTTTTATATATTTTATTTTATTACTTCGCATGTAAGCTCTATAAATGTTTGTGTAGACAGAGATTGGTTCTAACCTGAAGGAAAGACCAGACTTGTTCTTGAGATTCCTCAGTAAATCAAGCTGGTTCAAAGGAGGGATCAACCTGGAACCAAATAATTTAAATTAATATCTAATGATAAATGTATGGATTGTTTACAAATATAAAAAAATAAATCCATCCATCCATCTTCTTCCGCTTATCCAGGCCAGGTCGCAGGGGCGTTGAGGTGGCCTCCGGAACAGATGCTCGAGCCACCTCAGCTGGCTACTCTCAGAGCAGCGCCTCTACTCTGAGCTCATTCCGAGTGACTGAGCTCACATAAACCCTCCAGCACCCTGGAGAGGGTATAGATCTGGTCCAGTGTTCCACGAACACACACATCTGGTCCCCGTTCTTAAAAGAAGGACCATCACCTTGGTCTGCCAGTCCAGAGGTACTCTCCCCAACCCCCCCGTGAACTTGCAGAGGCGTGTCAGCCAAGACAGCCCCACAACTTCCATCCCCGGTGCCTTGCCTCCGAGGAGTTCCCAACTACCTCAGTGACTTCAGCTTGGGTGATGGACAAGTCCACCTCCGTTCAGAAGTTGCCACCACAACAGGCACCAGAAACTTTATGGCCACAGCTTTGAGCCGCTGCGCCGACAATGGAGGTGGTGAACATGGGCCACTCGGACTCAATGTCTCCAGCCTCCCTCGGGATCTGGTTGAAGCTCTGCCAGTGGTCGGAGTTAAAGATCTCTCTCAGACTCGGCCAAACGTTCCCAACAGACCCAGTTTGGGTCTGCCTAGTCTGTCCAGCTTCCTCACCCGCCATCAGATCCAACCGAAAGCACAGGGAAGCAACCCTCTCGTTCTCCAAGGTGAACTCAAAAACATGGCGGCTTAGCTGGGGGGCTATAACCAAGCCCACACCAGCCCGCCACTTATCACTGCTGGCAAGTCCAGAGTTGTGAAGAGTCCAGCCTTTCTTGAGGCGTTGGGTTCCAGAGCCCAAGCTAGGGCTCACCTCTATCTCTAGTCGGTATCGCTCAACCTCCCGCATAAGCTCAAGCTCCTTCCCATCCCCAGTGAGGTGACATTTCATGTACCTAGCGCCATAATCTGTATCTGGGGATTGGGTCACCGAGGTCCCCGCTTTCACCACCCTGCAGGTGGTGGGACCCACGGGAGGTTAGCCCAACGTCGCTCCTTTGGGCTAAGCCTGGTCGGGCCCTGTGGGGTAAGACCCTGGGCCTGGCTTCAGGGTGGTGCTCTGGTTGCGCCAAACCCGGCAAGGTCGCGGTCCTTGATTTTATGTTCTCCAAAAAGGGTTTTCGAACAATATTTTTAACAAAATGTCAACAGATTGTAATCTATAATAAAATGTATATTACAACTTTGTATACAACTGTAGTACAGGACTCCTTCCTCCTTTTTAGAACAATTAGTGTGTGTTTAGTGTTATATAGTATATTATTATAGTAATATTACCTGTACATAGGGACTGTAGTTCTTTCGTAGTAGTCCCAGGTGGAGTTGAGGTCAGTCCGGGTCAGGTTGGTGGCATAGACCCTCCAGGCTGCCTGCATATACAGTCAAAGTCAGGTCAACCATCAGCTCAACAGTATTGCCAACCACAAAATCACAAAATCCACCACATGGAAAAATGCAAAAATAAATATGCTAACTAAATGCCATTGTCTAATAAGGGTAATTGAGATGAGTCATATGAGGGTGTGTGTATTTTACATGTAGCCAATTCGTCAAAAATGTTCAAGAAAAAGGACAAAAAAGGACTTCAAAGGTTACTACTAAGAGACAGATGGGTGTGAACTACTGCCTGCACAATGCACAAAGAGACTTCCTTAAAACTGACATCTTACTAAGACACAAAAGACAAGGATGGGTGTTGTACCCATGCTCTTTGGTTTACAAGGCCAAGGCTTCATCCAAGTATAAAAATAATAAATAAATGTTGTTGCATTAAAATAAGGACCTGAATGAGTCCAGCAGCTGGGTTCCTCCGTTTCTCAAAGTGTTTCTGTCGATGCTGCTCCTGGACCTTTAGAGCAAAACCAGAGCCAAGAATGCCCTACAGACAAGCTCTCTGTTAGTGAAATTACACTGTGGACAAAACAGAATCACCTGTAGGAATTAGTGGTAAATTTAGGAAACAGAGTAAAAAAAACGAATCAGTGAAGGTAAGACAAATGTGTGCTTAAACTAAATTTGAACTGGGACCATTAGGGAAACTCACAGCGGGTAGGGCGAAGAAAGACACCCCGATCAAAGTGAAGGTGGCAGCAAGCAGGCGGCCATTCCATGTGATGGGAAATTTATCCCCATAGCCAATGGTTGTCAGGGTGATCTGAACAAAACAGGAAACATCAGTAAAACAGTAAGACTGATCAATACTTTCTGTTGAATAAGTCAGTGTTTCTCAGCTCATGGTATATGTATGGTCACTATGGGGCAGAGATGTGCACAATTCTCTTTTTGCAAGTCCAAGTCAAGTCTCAAGTTTATGGCCACAAGTTCCAGTCAAGTCCAAGACTTTTAGTCACTCGTCCAAGTCAAGTCTCATGTCACTTTGCATGCATTATTTAACGTGAGGACTAAAAGCTTTTGTTTTGTAACTGTCTTTATCAAAAACACTGTATTTAGTGACACTGAGTTAGATAACACTGAGTTATTTTACAATCGTCTGTTAGAGTCCGCTGCTGTGAAGGGGTAAGAGGGGAGGGGCTATGAGAGCAGGAGAACAAGAGATGACCAAGTCAAGTAGTGAATCTCTTGAGTCCGAGTTGAGTTGCAAGTCTCTATCTAGTGCAACTTAAGTGTGACTGGAGTCCAAGTTGCTGCTTCGAGTCCCTATCTCTGTTATGGGACCTACCATACAGTTGTGCTCATAACCTGGCAGAAAATGTGATTTTGTTTTGGCCATTTTTCAAAGAATATGAATAATAACACAAAAACCTTTCTTTCACTCATAGTTAGTTATTGTCAATCAATTGTGTTTACTCTTTTTAAATCATATTGACAATAGAAATCTCCCAAATCTTTATTTTCTCAGATGGTAAAGCTGCCCATTCTTCTTGACAAAAAGCCTCCAGTTCCTGTACATTCTTTGTCTGTCTTGCATGAACCGCATGTTTGAGATCCCCCCAGAATGGCTCAATGTTATTGAGGTCAGGAGACTGAGATGGCCAGTCCAGAAACTCACTTTATGCTGCTGTAGTCAATGACAGGTCGACTTGGCCTTGTGCTTTGGATGGTGTTCATGTTAAAACGCTTTAGTACGTCCCATGCACAGCTTCCGGACTGATGAGTGCAAATTTTCCCCCAGTATTTTTTCTGATAACATGCTGCATTCATCTTTTCCTACGCCTTTGTAGCTCACACATTCACAAAACATCACTGACCCACCTCAATGTTTTACAGTAGGAAGGGTGTACCTTTCATCACCTTGTTAGTTATTGTGGGTTTTTCTTTGCATCCCGACCAATTTTTCTTGCAGTTGTGCCTGAAATTTGTGTTGGTCTTGGTTTGGTTTCAACAGAATCCCTCATTTTTCACTTCTTCATTAGAGTTTGAACATTGCTGATTGGTATTATCAATTCCTTGAAGTCTTTTGTGGTAGTTGTTAACATATTATGGATCATGGGTTTAATGTGGTCACGTTGTATTGTTGCATGTTCTTGTCTAATTGTTTTACAGCTATAGCAGGAAATCAACATAATCTTATTAAACATAGTTAAGTCACTAAAATACTCATACAGAAATAACTCACCCTGAGCCAAAGAGTACTGTCTTTCTTATCAATCTTTAATTAGGTTCTGAAAGTTGGTACTGACCAGTCCCCACCAGAGGGCATCAGCGTAGGTCTCAAACTGCTCGTTGTCCTCCTTCTCGGCCAGGTAAACCAAGAAACTGGCCAGGATCAGACACAGGAAACCGATGTACCATGCTGTGATCAGCTCCTGCACAAGCATCATGAATGTGTCAAAGGCATAGAAATTTTTAACTTGCACACAAGTGCATCTGGAAAGTATTCACACTGCTTCACTTTTTTCACATTTTGTTATGTTACAGCCTTATTTCAAAATGGATTAAATTTATTATTTTCCTCAACATTCTACAAACAATACTACATAATGACAACATGAAAGAGGTTTGTTTATTGTGTACAATATAATATGCATAATACTGCTCTAAAGTGCACTAAATAAATTTGTATACAACTGCAAATGATGGGTCTGGGTGTGTTTGACCTAATATGGTCTCATCATATACGTACATACAAGAAATGGTAGGACTGCACAGTCACAGAGCAAGTGTTGAAATAAACAGGTGTGATGAAGTCAGGAAGCTCAGCGCTGACTCTTGTTGCAGGTGTGCTCAGAGAGACAGAGGCGGGCAGTGGGTGAGTGTGGGAGACAGGGGACAAGAAACAGGCCAACTAGGAGCATGGCTCAACAATTAATGCGGTATAATGCGGTACTATACTATTATTATTAACGTATAAGACACTTGAGAAATTTGTTGACAGTATTCCCAAACCCATCAGACCTACAGGGTGATGTCATACACACTGCCTCAAAGACCAGTAAACAGCACTTCCATCCTGCTGCAGTACTGATCAGTTTCCCGTCAGCTGCAGACACCAGATCTGTTATTGATCAGAGATATTGATCCTGTTTCACATTTACCTCTCAGGGCCACACCGAGCTGCACCTATAATTATACCTCTGCAATGTCCCTAGTCCCTCACACTGACAGCTGCAGCCATCGCTCACCACAGCCTTTAGCCATATTAACTCTCTGACAAAAACAGGAGCAGCTCTGGAGGGGTATGGATGGTAAATAGTAATGTTGGTGGTTATTTAAACGCATCAAATAAAATTACATTGCCAATTGCTAAAGTTCTGTATATAATACAATGAATTAAATACCCTGTGAGTAACATTTATCAACTGCTTGTGTTTATATTATGGTTTATGGGTGAGTTGTAATGATGGTGCCATGAAAGTTAGCTTGTGGTATTATGGGGGTCTGTATGGGTGTGGTAAATGTCTGCACTCCACCTGTACAGGGTGAACAAACCTTGCTGTGGGCGTAGACCACAGAGCCCAGAAGCTTCCAGGTGCCTCCTCGCCGGTCCATTCTGATCATCCTTAGAATCTGGAGGAACCTGAGCGAGCGGATGGCCGATGTGGCAAAAACATTCCCCTGGGTCCCCGCCGCCAGCACCGAGACAGAGGCAATCACCACCATGATGTCTGGGGATATACAGGAGTTGGTTAGGAAATAGGACAGATGGTGGAAAAAAACGTGGAAAGAAGGAAGCCGGGGAAACCTACGTGGCTGACCTCATAATACCACCAATACAAAGTAATCCAGGTTCATTCCCAAGCTAGGATCTGTTTAAAAGTCACTTCAGTGGAAATCACAAGTTATGAGTTCACATAACTGATGAATCGATCAGAATTGATCTGCTGTGCTCCATCATGACAGGTGAAATTATGCATTTATTAACTGAGAAGAAGAACAAGGTCCAAAATGCATAAATTCTTGCCTTTTAATAAAAACCTTACTGGTGTTTATATCCAAACAATACAGTTGTTAACTTGAATTTATATACTATAAAGCCAGAACAACATATATACAAAGACTGTTACACTCCGTGCTGTTGTTTTTGAACTCACCAATGACACAGAAGGGCTTCCTTGCAAACTTGAGGCGTCCTCTCCAGCCTCTGTACCGACAGCAGCAGCCAGCTGCCCAAATCCTCACCATGTACTCTACTCCAAACACCACGATGGTCACCACTTCCTGTCAAATAACACACACAGCCCAGTCAAAAAGCCAACCAACAACCCCTATTAGACATTTAGAGAAGATAAAACTGCAGCAATAGACTGTGTATGAGGAAGGATCGTATTTCTGCCAGTGTGATGGATGTAAATAGAAAGTGTTACCCCTGAGTGAGAATGGATGAAGAGTGGATATTTGTACTATATTTTATTTATGAATTTTTTCCTATTATTTTTGTAGAAAGGACAGAAGTACCAGGAGGTATAGAGCATCCTCTGAACTCTTCTCGTACTCCTTGATGGTGGAGAACACTGACAGAACCAGGCAGGAGAAGACCAGCAGAAACCTGGAAACAATACAATATACAGAGGTCAGAACTTGGACTGAAACCGGACCCAGACTGGGACTTAACCTGTTCTGAACTGAGCCTAGGGCTGTAAATCTTAAGAGGTGTTGAATGAATATTGACCAAATTTTCCAAAGGTTAATAATTTTTGATAAATTTTAAACTTTTTGGATTTTGGCAATGTTGGGTGGGGCAGGGGGGCTTGTCCAACTCTAAAACTGCCACACTCTGCATTTTAAAGTAATACCATAAAGAAAACAATGAGCGGCCAGAACCAAAACAAAATTGAACATTGTTTCGGCTCTCACTCAGGTTGTTTATGCAGGTGCACTGCAGCCATGGCTATAAGTATTTACAGTACGGCTGGAGTAGTCATTTTGAAAATGGAATGGCATTACAGCACACAGGAGGCTCTGAAAATAATTATACACTCTGAAAGCGAGGATGGCTCCTTATCTTCCTCCGAGGATTCTGAGGAAGTAGAAGTAGACCAGCTGGAGTCTGAATCAGGGGAATCTTCAGAAGACTCATCAGAAGGTGAGAGCAGAGGAGAGATGCATGAAGGAGGTAGCGTCAAAAATGGAAAGTTT
The DNA here is from genome assembly GCA_024416835.2 of Perccottus glenii. Lineage (NCBI taxonomy): Eukaryota > Metazoa > Chordata > Actinopteri > Gobiiformes > Odontobutidae > Perccottus > Perccottus glenii. The sequence goes on from CM044546.2 coordinate 59,664,005, forward strand.
TTTGGTCTCCTACAAACACTGAGACGGTCCACATCCCAGCTGCCAGAGATTTGTCCACCTACACACTATGCCGCTGCCCGATTCACCGACTTGACTTCAAGCTTTTTTTTGTTGCTCACGCATAAAATCCTGCAGTATATCTGGGCAATGACAAACTTGCATGGGACATACTCAATCGCAGACCGTCAAAATCTTGACTCAGAGGAACTGCAGGCTTTTGTAGGGCTTCTCATTCTGGCCGGTTTTTACAGGTCAAAACTATTTTTCCAACAACATACAGTATGTAAATGTTTCATGTTTCTCATCAATATTCATCTCTCAGTGTTTGTCATTCAATTTACATCCTTCTAAAATAAATGTTTTTTTCTGGTTTAAACTGAGCTTGTATTTGTATTTATATATATCTTTTAGAAAACAACAGGGTAATAAGCATTCAGTGAGAAAATAACAGTCACTTGTAGTTGGGGAAAGCCTAGTGAAAATCATCATATATCAATATAAGATTAGTAACTTTAATCTGCAACTGCAGAGAAATAACAATGCGTCAAAAAAACAAAAATATTATATTGGCATATAAAGAGTTACAATTTCCACAAATTGAATTAATACTTCATATTTATGTTAAGTAATTTTAAAAGATTGAGTTGTTTAACGATTGTGGACAGGTGTCATGTTTTGAGCAGATGTTATGTTTTTTTTTTGTAAAGGACTTGAGAGACGCAAAAGTCAAAAGACGCGTAGTTTCTGCTGTTCATAGAAACAAAGATCTCAATGATATATGTTCAAATGGTGCTAATTTTGTTTGCACTGATATCTTCCATCTGCATTACTGGAGAATAATCAACTGTGGGCTCATATGAAGCAGAAATGCTCTGACTCAAAGGCAGATTTTATCAAAAACAGTTTTATCAGCGCAATGTCTATTTTTATACCAGTGATGATGGTTTGACAACAGAGTGGAACCTGCAGAAAATGACTGAGGCAGAATTTGAGTCGTGCTCACAGGACTTTGGCTGGCCTTCACTCAAATTGGGAACCCTTGCCAGTTGGCTCTCAAAGCCCATGTCTGCTCTCCCTCATACACTAATGTGGGGATCTCACTGGGAGGCAGATTAATCTTGGATAAAACAAATCAAAGAAATTAGATATTTACTACTCCTATCCAAGGTCAAGACCCAATCTGAAGCAGGTGTGTTAATTACAGCTGTGCTCATAAGTACCCTGGCAGAATTTGTGATTTTTTCTTAGAGAATATGAATGATAACACAAAAACTTTTCTTTCACTCATAGTTAGTGGTTCGGTGAAGCCATTTATTGTCAAACAATTGTGTTTACTCTTTTAAAATCATAATGACAACAGAAACTACTAAAATGACCCTGATCAATCAGTAATTTTGGCCTAATAACCTGCACACAAGGTGACACAAACGGTTTTGAATGGCAACTGAAGGTAACTATCCTCACCTGTGATCTGTTTGCTTATAATCAGTGTAAGTGTATAAAAGTGAGTTTCTGGGCTCCTGACAGACCGTTGCCTCTCTCAACCAGTGATGCACTGACGGTTCTGTATTCTGAGTCATGGGGAAAGCAAAAGAATTGTCAAAGGATCTGCGGAAAAAGTTAATTTGAGAAATGAGAATTTGAGAATGCCAATCAGCAGAGTTCAAAATGAGGGATTCTGTTGAAACCAAACCAAGGTCAGACAGACCAACAAATATTTCAACCACAACTGCCAAAAAATTGTTCAGAATGCAAAAAAAAATGGTCTGCATGGTTGAGAAAGCCATTACTACACAAATGCCACAAACAGAAAAGAGACAAGCCTCAGAACTTCTGGAACAAAGTCATTTAGAGTGTACGAGACCAAAATTTAACTTTTTGGCCACAACCATAAATGTTACAGTTGGAGAGGAGTTAACAAGGTCTATGATGAAAGGTACACCAGTCCTTCTGTAAAACATGGAGGTGGATTGCTGATGTTTTGAGGATGTGTGAGCTACAAAGGCACAGAAAACGTGTTCGAAATTGATGGCAAGATAATACATGTTATCAGAAAATAGTGGAGGAAAATTTTCAATCATCAGCCCGAAAGCTGCGCATGGGACGTACTTGGACGTTATAACATGACAACGATCCAAAGCACAAAGCCAAGTGGACCTGTCATTGGCTACAGCAGCATTAAGTGAAGGACTGGCCTTCTCAGTCTCCTGACCTCAATATTATTGAGCCACTCTGGGAAGATCTCAAATGTGCAGTTCATGCCCAAGAATTTACAGGAACTGAAGGCTTTTTGCCAAGAAGAATGGGCAGCTTTACCATCTGAGAAAATAAAGAGCCTTCTCCACAACTACCACAAAAGACTTCAAGTGTCATTGATGTTAAAGGTGGCATAAACTTTTGATCAGGGTCATTTGGGTAGTTTCTGTTGTCATTATGATTTAAAAAGAGTAAACATAATTAATTGACAATAAATGGCTTCACTCAACCACTAATTATGAGTGAAAAAAAGGTTTTTGTGTTATCATTCAAATTTTAAAAATAAAATGGCCAAAAAAAAAATCGCAAATTTTGTCAGGGTACGTATACTTATGACCACAACAGTCTACATCAAACAAGAGTATCTGAACCACTGTCTACTGAAGTAAATATCCTCTAGTGTGTAGCCAGCTTTAAAAAATAAACCATTGAACATTCCTCCTCCTTCTCTTTGTGATCTAGGAACCCATTTGTTACTTGAAGTGCCTTCCTTCCTTCCTCTCACTCTCCTCTAAAGACACGGGGCTTGTTTAGCATCACGTTTCTTCTGCATTAGCCCTTATCACATACTGTATACAGTATAAGACTAAAATGGATTCAGGAAGGTGCCTGTAACTTTGTCAAATCTGTCTGTCGGCTTTTATGCTTTTATCAGACAGACAGCTCAGAGAAAGTGATGAACAACATTATATAGAATAGAAAAGAATATGCAAGACTTTGAGATGCAATGTGTGATAGACGCAGTTCTAATGTATTCTTCTTACACATATGCATGATAGATGAAGGCCCATCCTCGGGGACGTTCTAGAACATTGTAGAGGAAGTTCTGCAGTCGCCTGTAGATAGCGTTACGTTTAACAGGCTTCTTTCCTCCAGAGACACTGCTGCGCTGTCTGCGGGGGCCCTCCTCCACTCCTGCACACACACACACAAGTAAACAATCAAGAACTGCTAATAGCAACAACATACTAGGATTACACACATCCCAACTGACAAATAGCCAAATAAAAAAAACAAGTCATTATACATCACTAATAACCTGAAACAACTAAAGGCAGCCGAGTTCTTGAATGTCTAGATGTTCCACACAAAGCAATTTTACATATTCAGAAAAAGATGGATTTTTTTGTACAACCGTAAAGTGTATTGAACAGAATTTGTTAAATATTTAAACTTATGGCAGTTTAGGAAAATTATACATTATGATACATTATCCATTTGCAAAAAGCATAACCACTGTTTTAGAAATTGTCATAAATCTTTTTGGTAACACTTTATTTTACACTACACTTGATACATTGTAGCTCCTTCATTAAGTACAACGTAACACACTATGTAACTGCATAGTACATACATATCCTAACCCTACCTACAATGTATGTACTATGTAGTTACATGTTATTGCAATTTGTTACACAAGGAAGTAGAAATAGTGTATCAAGTGTAGTCAAATAAAGTGTCACCATCACATTTTAATTGTGTTCATTTCTGTAAATAGAATTAGCAGCATAATTTATAAACAGATGGGTTTTAAAATAGCCTAGTTATTTGTTTTTGTTCAAACAGATTGAAAATTGGTTAGGCTATAGCTATCTTCTTGCCAAGAAACAAAACACAGACGTTTTTATGGCTCTTTAGCTATGGCTTTAGAAAATGGCCTGCTTTATCTGTGGTTTGACTTTATCTTAAACGAATAATATGGTGAGTATTTCATGACATTGGTGCTGACCTGTGATGAGGAGAGCCCCGTCCCTGCTGGTCTCCGCCACGGCCCCCTCCAGGCCCACAAACCCCACTTTTAGCTTTTTCTGGTCGCTCTGAGGCGCGGGAAACACGCCGCCGTTTCGGGACTTTTGTACCATCATTAAAAAGACAACGAGAGCAGGAAGAAGGAAAAAAGGAAGAAGGAAACGAGCGGAAACGGGCGGAAAAGCACGAAGCGAACCGAGCCGGTCTTTACATAATACATAGAGAAATATAGGGTAAACTACTCCAGAAAGGTGGACATATGGTGGAACAAACGAATGAAACAAGGAAATGATAAAGAAAAAAGAAAGACTAGGCCTAGTCTGAAAATGGAGTAGTGACAATTCGAACAGAGTCACGTAAAAGATAAGGACCGAGGACAGGTGAAAAAGGAGACAAGGAAAGGAAAATTAACTTACGGAAAAGCACGAAGCTAGGTGAACGGGATTTACGTGGTTTGGAAAATGAGACAAATAAATGGAGAAAGATATCCACATACGAGGGAAATAAAAGTGGATTGTGCGTGAAAAGAAGGAGGAAGGGATAAAAAGAGCAAAAACATACAGAAAAATACGAACCGTGCCGAGCGCTGTGAACTTGCCGCAGAGGGGCGCGCGCTACCATCACATGGGGCCGCGCGGGCCAAGGACCAGGGAGAAGGAGACAATTAAGGGAGAAGGACAGAAAAGAGGAGAGGAGAGAAGCAGACAGGGAAGTGTAAAACGACAAGATGTTTACATCTGTTCCTCTGTTTGATACGAGAACCGGAAGTGCTGGCCGTCAGCTGACCGAAAGAATGGAGAGAAAGGCTGCTATGGAGACAGTGAGAGGTGGTTACCAGGACAACAGCACCAGTAGAGGGGGGAATAGAAAACTAGAAACTGTAGGCTTAATCTCTCATTCTTGGCATCTGTCATTTAGGAACTTTACATGATACACCAAAAATATTAAAGTGTTTATTCTTCTAAAAAATATAGTACTTACATACTCAAAAGTCAAAAAGCAACGGCAACAAAGCTTGTTCTACCCAGTCATTCCAATAATAATAATAATTTTTAATTTTATATAGCGCTTTTCCAACTATTGTAGTAGGCTCTCAAAGCGCTTTAAATACATTAAACTATTTACCAGTGTTACAGAACACTCACTGGAGGCAAGTGTCTTGCCCAAGGACACAACGACAGGAGAGCGGGATGTTATGATGTTTTGGTATGTTTCGAGCGGGGCTCAAACCACCCACCCACCCACCCGCCGATCAAAGGACGGCCGCTCTACCCACTGAGCTACTGCTGCCCCATTACAATAAGATTAACTGCACTACAAATATCCCCCCTTCTAATAGCTGCAATAATGTAAATGCAAGTTATTAATTACAAATTCTAATTCAAAATAACTTCCCCAAAAGGAAATTCGGTTGTTAGGTCTCTTCAGTTGAGTTGATTCAGACTTCCTATGCCATATATAGATTGTTTATACTGTCCTGCAGCTCACTGATCTCAGACATCCACTGGCTGCTCTCTGTTGTTCAAAGGCCCAATGCAGGAGGGTCCATGTTGTTCAGTATAGCATCTGTCCTGTTGTGTCTGTTGCTCCACTGCTCTAACCAGTCTTTAAACTAACATCTACAGTTGAACCAACTCTCTCTATTAGTTTTTCTGAGACCGATAGACTGCTGCATAAAAACAATAAAACAATAATTTATAAGTTAGCTATTACCGCCTGATATAACATCTGCAGCAGTTTATTGTTTACATTAAAAGACCTGAGCTTTCTTAGAAAAGACAGGACTCAGAGTTATAAACATCCTAACATCCTGCTCTTCCCCAGTTCATACTGTCGTTGTGTCCTTGGGCAAGACACTTAACCCAACCTGCCTCCAGTGGTGTAACACTGGTGAATGGAAACTTAATGTAAAGCACTTTGAGTGCCTACTAGGTGGAAAAGTCCTATATAAGTATAATATATATATATAAAAATAAAAATAATAATAATTCAAATCGTTAGTGTATAATGTGACGAGCATTGGAGCAAGAAGAGTACCTTGAGGAGCCCCTGTGCTACTAATGACAGTCTCTGAGACACAGTTCCCTACTGCGGTCTACCTGTCAGGTTATCAATGATCCACGTGATAAACAATGAGTCCACTCCCAGACTCCTAGGTTTTTCTCTAAGTATTGCCTAAAATACGCACCTGGTTCATCCAGGTGAGAGTAGACCCTATGGAACAGATATAGTACAGCATCCTCAAGATCAAGTTTGTTGTAAGCAAACTGTAGGGGTTCTAGAGCATGTTAAGTCTGTGATCTTAAGATTACATTACCAACCTTTCAAATGTTTTTTCATAATATGAGAGGTGAAAGCTACTAGTCTATATTAATTTGATTTAACTGGGTTCACTACTTTGTGGAATGGTACAGGATTTTTTCCACAGTAAAAGCCTAGTAAAAGTATTCAGTTAGCCTTCCTAACTGAAGACTCAGGTTAAAGAGCTTCTGCAATGGCACAGAGTTGATCAGCACATTCTGGACAGATACCGTCTGAACAAGCAGCTTTTCCAGAAGCAGAGTCCTCAGTTCCATCAGTACAGCTGGTTCAGACTCTAACAGAGTAGGCTGCTCAGACTGATGATGACGATGACGATGATGATGATGATGATAGGTTAATGGAGAAGGAGGTGTCAAAGTTGTTGTGGTGAAGGGAGAACTCACTGAACTCATTGGCTCATCCCTCATCTCCATCTATAGTCACAGAGTTCTTTCTTTTATAACCTGTTGTTATTCTGCAGCTGCCTCTCCATCTTATTTTTAGTCCTCCTTTGCTGCTTTACTTTATTTACTTTACTTAAATTCTTAATTTTAAATTTAAATTCATTTAAATAGTATGTTTGATCTCAGAATGCAGTTGGATATGAAGTTGGTGTTGGCATCAATACTTGAAGTGTTAATGCGCATAAACTGTCATAAACTCTAGCACTGTGTTTTTACATATAATATATATTTGCAATATCCAAGAATGACATGAGGTCTGTAACTGTATGTCTTCTGTACTTTGGCAACTCTTATTTGGGAACAGTTTTTAACTGTAAATGAAAAAGCATGAAACTGTACATTAAGAATGCTTAAATCAATAAACAAACTCTAATAAAATTGTATTATATTGTGATGTTGTAAATAAGTTTATTTATATAGCACAGATTATATGTCAAGCATGGACTCAATGTGCAGGAATAAAATTAAAATAAAACAGAATATGAGGTAAAATTAAACATCGAATCAATAATTATCTTTAAGTAATCTCCATGATCTCACTAATTAAAATCAACCAAGTGCTTGTAAAAATAAATATGTTTTAGTCATTTTTAAAAAAAGGACACAACAGAAGTACATTTGAGGAAAGGTAGAAAAGAGTTCAAAAATCTTGGTGTGTAGTTGTGACTGAAAACCCCCTGACTCGATCTGGACTATACTCAGGGGACAGATATAAGGTCTTAACTGGACGAGCGGAGGAGTCTCTGTGGGGTGTATTCTGTGAGCATGTCAGAAATATAGGCAGGGGAGAAGCCATGCAAAAAAATTGAAAACCAACCAATCAATTCTCGGTTTTACAGGGAGCCAATGGAGTGAAGATAAAATGTGTTCAAACTGTTTTGCTCTTGTTAAATTCTAGCAGCAGAATTTTAGACGAGCTGGAGCTTCTTTAGTGATTGTTTTGGCAGTCCAGCAGAAAGGGCATTCCAATAATCAAGTCTACTGAAAATAAAAGCATGCACAAAATTCTTTGCGTCAGGTTTGGACAAAAGACATTTGATCTTAGCTATATTTCTAAGATGATAAAAATAAATTTATGATATATTTAAAATATGTTTTCGAAAGTTCTAATCAGGGTCTATAATAACTCCCAGATTTCTGACATGCTCACAAGAATGAATAGATTTTGAAGCTAGCACTTTTCTGCCTCAGCACCTTGGGACAAGAATTTCTGTTTTGTCATTGTTTAGTTGTAGAAAATTGTGGGACATCCAAAGTTTGATTACAGATATACAGTAAATATACAGTCATGCCAACTGAGATTGGTGGGAGAAACAGAAATGTACAGTTGAGTAACATCAGTATATGAATGGAATGAGACATTTAATTTCTGAATAGTTTTAAGAGCGGTTGCATATACAGATTACAAAGAATATACACATCTTGATTGTTAATGTTCAGTGTTAATAAATAGGCCAGTACTAAGATAGAAATAATAAATAATAAAAAAAATTTTAATGATTAAATGTAATGGAAAAACCTGCTTGGCTTTAGCAGCAAGACCTCATATTACTGCCTCACTCCCAATATTTAATTTAATGAGACACTTAATATTTAAAGTTATACCAAAATACTTATTGTAACCATTGAAGGTATTGTGATTTCAAAGGTTATGGACAAGTTACAGAAAAGTCATGGAAAAAATATTTAGGGGTGACTATATGAGTTGTGTTTCATCTTCTTTTAGTCATAATGATAATATGTATTATATTAGGATTACACTAAACACAGGTCTTGGATCTGACAAAGTACTTATTCTTCCAATTCTTAATTTTAATAATTCTTCAAATACACTTGCGTTTGGCTTTGGTTTGATGTAATGTTCTTTTTTTGCCACAAGATGGGAGCATGACAACACATAATCAAGTGATCAGTACAGGCCATCATAATGAAAATTTAACTTTAAATCATTTGTTTGAAATTCAATTCAACTTCCCAAGGGTAAATTCAGCTGTTAGGTCTCTTCAAATTAGTTGATTCAGACTTATTTTTCCACAGACTGATTGATTGTAGAGTTCTATGGCAAATGAAAGAGTTCTTGTGGAGTTCGGTCCTTCAGCTCACTGAACTCAGACGTGGGTGCTCTCTGTTGTTCAAAAGCCTAATGTAGGAGTTGGTCCATGTTATTCAGTAAACACTGAGCTGATAAGGAGGGCATCAAGATGCTGCTTCCCAGATCTGCCACCTTTGAATCTCCTCTGGAACTGGATGATAATCACCAGACACTCCTTCCTCATAGATCTCTTTCTTGTGTAAATGATCCTTGTTGCAGTATCTATTAAAAAAGTAAAAATAAATAAATAAATAAAACCACCCCAAAACTACAAATTTGAAGAGGCCCATCTTCAGGGCCAAAATTTGCAATCGGTCTGGTAGGCACTTGAAAGTTGGGGCGCGGTAGCTCAGTGGTAGAAAGGTCTTCCTATAACCCAAAGGTTGGTGGTTCAATTCCCGCTCTCCGGTTCACACTGTCACTGTGTTCTTGGGCAAGACCCACCTTACCTCCAGTGTGTGTATCAGTGTGTGTGTATGTTTAACCCTTTCTTAATCCACTTTAAATATTATGCTCAAGGCTACTGAAGCTGAGTGTCTTTAGATGTTGACTCACCCACATGACCCTTTATCCGGAAATCTTTTAATCTGGAAATTTTATCTTTCCAGCTGTTGCTGGTGGAGTCTCTCCCTCTGCGCTGAGTCCTGCCACCGTCCAGCTTTGTCCTCGGGGCCGCCTGTTGCTCCAGCAATGACCGTAAAGCTGACAAGTGAAGACAATAGTAACACCCACAATCTTGAATAAATGATGCACAACTTCAACATATGATTAACAAATGAAGGAGCACAGGGATATCGGTCTAAGATTAAACTAAAAACCAAAACAGGGCGTTATGAGACTTTAAGATTAACGGGACGTTTATGAGATCTCATTAGCTAGAGGCCACAATCTTGCGCGATTCACATATCTAATCCAAAGATTGCCTTTATGTAAAACCTAATATCCCTTCACTAATTATTTATGTTGAAACAGAATTAAGAAAGGCACATAATCATATCCTAAAAACAATATAAAAACAGGAGCATAAGCACATAATGACAATATTAAAACAATGGTACACCAACATCTCATAGTCTTAACAGACAGATCCACAAGTAGCCCTTTTCCTTGCGATGCGAGAATGAACTACATGGGTTAGCTCACGTCTGTTAGAGCTTATTTAGAAGACCTTTTGAAAAAAAAAAAATTAATAAATTTTATTTTGTTCATTAAAAGCTTTTTCCTTATCTTTCTCAAGTGAAGTCCATTGTTTCTAAGCTTATCAAATTAGGTACATTGTTAATCAGTCTGACCGGCAGGGGTCAACAAAGACCTTAAATCTGTGAGAGTGAGTCCTGTATATTAAGATCCATTTTCCTAATAAAAATGTCAGACAAAAGAGTGTTAATCATTTGCATAGTCCATCTAGCACTGGAACCACTGAAACGTTACACAACTCCAACTAAATTTGGTGTAGACTGAGCTCATTATACCTCACCACAAGGCCCAAACACCACGGACAGAGCAGAGGTGGTGGTGGCAGGTGTGTCTGACTCAGCAGCCATCTTTTTAATTTATTTTTAAGTGCCACACCCTATCTTATTTTGGTATCTAAAAATAGATGTGCAAATGGTAGTGCTGGCAATCCAGCCATTTTTAAAGGGTTGTGGGCATTTATGCAGCTTGAGGCATTTAAAGATTCTGTTATCGATGTGAGCAGCTCTTGAGCTCATGCAAGTGACTATGATGGGCCATTGCTTGCTTTCTGCTCGTCTGTCTCTGGTGCGCCTAGTAGTTATTGTCCACGGCCCAAACACATCAAGGCCAACGAATCCAAAGGGAGGACATATTTTGCTTGAGCCGTTTAAAGCTGGTGTATGAGGTACATTGCATTTGTGCCAGCCTTTGCCTTCTTTATTTGGATTTGTGCCATTAAAAGATTTTGCAATATGGATAAAAAATGACATTGCTCTGACTAAGATTTGAAAGTAAAAAAGCACTCATCAAAAAGTATTTATTGGTGAGTACTCAGGAGGTCGGTGGCATAAGTTTGAACTTGTGGCCTAATTTCTGAGCCTTTCTTTGGAAAGTGAACCATGTGGACTTCATCAGTTGAGATGCTGGCAGTGACCTTGACACATGGTCTGCTGTGTTTTCCTCAGTGCACACATAGTACCACTGTACTGGCTTTGAGGACTGGCGAATACGCTGTACTCTGTTATGGACATTGGTGTAAAACCTTTTTGACTCACTACGTTACTGTCCATGTGAAAACGCACTGCATCAAAATGTAGCTCCAAATCATTCTGAATAAAACCAGCTATTTTTACTGAAAAAATGGCTGCACACAGTTCAAGCCTTGGTATTGTAGGTTGTGACAGGGAAAGTAGCTTTGCCTTGCCCATCAACATTTTCATCTGTTTGAACTGTTTTCAAGTAGGACACGTCTCATATTGCCTTAGTTGATGCATCTGAGTATAGACATAGTTCTTTGTTCCCTGCTTGCAGTGGTGGAGGAAGTACTTAAGTTTAGTACTTAAGTAAAAGTACAACTACCCTGCAAAATATATACTTAAGTAAAAGTATAATTATTACATCAACATCTTACTTAAGTAAAAGTCATAAGTACATACTTTTAAATTTACTTTAAAGTATTTTTTTAAGTAAAAGTACAATCAGTTGTATCAATGTCTGGGCTGTTCAATTGTAACAATCACAAACAATATCTATTGTGTACTGGAAAGAGTTGTTGTGCAATACTGACACAGTAAAAATCTGGTTATTTACTTATTACTCATTAAATAATAATTAGGCTAAGCCAATTATGACATACAATTTATTTTATTTTTACTATACTATTAAGAGCAGTAAAAAAACTCAAAAGTACACAGGTGAGTGTTATTCTGAACACTTTAATCAAATTTGTATGACCAGTTTATTCTGCTCAACAACAGTTGCTTTAGTCCTTTACCTAGGCCTGCATGGGGAAAACGTAGCTAAAACTGCATTTGAGGCTTATACTCCATTGATTACAGAAAATCCAAAAGCATTAGGCTAATAATGTATAACACATTAGAATGAGAAAATAATAAGCACCAAACAAAATTTGATATAGCAGTAGTTTGCTCATCTCCAAAAATGTAACGTACTAGCAAGCTATCGTCCCTGCTGTGCTAATAACCAGCTAAAGAAGTTGCCCTGTTAGGGTACCACTAACTTACGTCAAACAAATATTATACTGGTGTGATATTTTGTTATGTTGACATCCGTTTTTCTATAACAGTCATAGCACCATGTCATAGCAAGTTTGTAACTTAAATATTAATAACTAGCATTGCATGTCTTACCTCTATATGTTTCTTCAAATTTGAAGGGGAGTTTTTAAACGCCAACAGTTCTTTGCGTTGAGGTAGGCACTTGACACATTGAAAACGCCAGGAGTCATTCTTTGAACCTTTAAATTCAAATAACTTGCTTAAATAAGGCCAGGGATGTCTCTCAGAATCAGAGCTGCAAGGCACAGGCTCAAGCTCAGTCGACGTTGTTGGCTCTTCGTCCATGTTTGATATTTGGTGTCCACCGTGTCCTTTTCTTCGATTTACATCAGTTCCGCTTGTGTTGTTTCAAAACGCGCGCTGAGCGCGTGAGTTCTTTGACCAATCAGATCTCCGATCTGTTTCAACGTGCATTGGCCAGCAACGCCAAAACGTCAGTCGACCAAAATTTTTTTTATGCAAGATTCGCAAGGATGTAACGACACGCATTTTAATAATGTAGTGTAAAAGTACAGATAATTGCTGAAAAATCTACTTGAGTAAAAGTAAAAGTATGCATTATTTTTTTTACTTAAGTAAAGTATAGATACATAAAAATTTACTTAAGTACAGTAACGAAGTACAAATACTTCGTTACATTCCACCACTGCCTGCTTGACTAGGTGAGGTTGACGTGTAGGTTCATGGAACATGTAGATGTTTCAGGTCCTGAGCGGAATCTCCAGATTTCTCATTTTCCTTGTTTGTCTGAAGACTCTGAGGTAAGCAGGGCTCTTCAGTGGATTGTGACGGGGGCTAATAGGCCCATGGGATTGAAAATAATATTGACAGATGAGAGAATCCCGCACCTTGGTGAATGGTTTGCTTTTGGTTGCTACGGAATAGGTGAACAAGGCTCAAGCTTCTCTGTGAGGGTGCTTATCCACCTGGGTTAGGGGACAGGTCTGGAAGTTGGTCTTGTGACAATTGAGGGCTCCAGCTTTCGTTTTCCAGTGCTTTTTAACATGGTTATTGTTTAACATAAAATAATATATTTTTTATTAAAATAATAATAATAACATGTATACTTAAAAGTTACACAACAAATATGTACTTTCTACCAAATATTGAAGACTCAGATGTGGTTTGGTTGTCGACTAAAAACGTTTATTTGTCCCGTTTCATACAAAAAACAATATGTTTCATCTTGGAGAATTTATGTCATTTCCTGCTCAAGGAATGGTCTCTTTTTGCTGTATTTTGTGCCTCCATACCATAAACTCTGTGGGTGAGTACAGCTAAACAGTGCATATTTAGGGGCGTATTTTTACGCAACTTAGATAAATGAGTTACACAAAAAATTGTGAAAAAAAATGTCTTTACTGAACACTCTCATTCAAAATTTAAAATGGCAGTGGAAAAAGTAAGTGAACCCTTAGAATTAATAACTGGTTGCCCCCTTTCTTGGCAGCAATAACCTCATCCAGGCGCTTCCTGAAGCTGTGCATCAGACCTGCACATCTTTTTTAGGAATTTTAGCCCATTCCTCCAGACAGAATGGCTTTAGCTCTGTCATATTCTTTGGACGTCTAATGTGTCTGTTCCTCTTCAAGTCAATCCATAGCATCTCTATTTGGTTGAGGTCTGGGCTCTGACTTGGCCACTCCAAAAGGTAGATTTTGTTTTTCTGGAAATTCATTTTCCCTTCAATGATTGAAGCTGGCCAGGCCCTGATGCAGCAAAGCAGGCCCAAATCATGATGTTTCCTCCACCATACTTTCAGTTGGGATGATGTTTTCATGATAATATGCCGTGCCCTTTCTACAACAGATGTAGAGCTGTGTGTTTTTTTCCAGGTAGTTCAATCTTAATTTTATTAGTCCACAAAACATTTTGCCAATAACACTGTGGAGTGTCACTGTGTGTCAAGGCGCAGGGAAGCGACCCTCTTCTTCACCGGGGTGAACTCCAACACACCAGCCCACCGCAGACAACTCCAGAGTAGCGGAGAGTCCAGCCTCTTTCAAGGAGTTGATTTCAAGAGCCCAAACTTTGCCTGGAGGTGAGCCTGATCTCACAAGCTCAGACAGTAGATGTGTTTATATGATCCAGGAATAATAACTATTGAGCTTGGACCCCGACAGGAGAGACATGCAATGGATTATATGTCATGGCCAAACTGCCCGGGACTAGGAAGACTTCAATACAAACCCCCAAACAACTGCAGAAGGTTCAAAACAAGTTTATTTGGTACAAAAGGTACAAAACAGAATCCAAGAAACAGGAAAACACAAGGCTAGGGTCCGAGCATATAATCCAGGAGTGAAACACGAGAAGAAACCAGACTAGGAAAATCATCCACAGAAAACACAGACTACAACAGATAAACCACAAGGAACCACTGAACAGACTCACGGTAGGGGTGAAGACGACCTGGCACTGAGTAACAGGACACACAGGTATAAATAGACACAGACAACAAGGGACAGGTGAAACACATCAGGGCGGAGCAGGTAATCACACAGAAGGGGAAGACAACAGGCAGGAAGTAAATCATAAAACACAGACAGGGGTAAGACATTTCAAAATAAAAGCCAAGAACTCAAACACAATAAAACAAAAATCAAATACAATAATAAATATGACATCAAAAACAAACAGACACACAGAATACATTAACAAAACAGACAGACTATATAAACAGACATTAATCCTGACATTATAGGAGAAGAGCAGAGTAGATATTTTTGGCAAGTCTTCCCCGGAGCCTAGACACTGGTGATGGTGAAGAGATGAGGAGGCGAGAGCTGCTGGTGCTGAGGATGAGAAAAGCGCCACAGCTGAGTGAGGGTGGAGGAGGGCTGCAGCACGAGCTTAACAGCAGTGGTGTAGCAGAGAAGGTGCTTTATGGGTGGCTTAGCAATGACAGGTGAGAAAGCAGCAGCGCAATACAAGGGCAGGACTTTTCCAGGTTGAATTTACACTTCAGCTTTATATTTCACTATCTCCCATTTGTCAGACCTTATTATGATGGACTTTATTCCCTTTTCAGTTCATAATGAGTCACCAGTTCACCTGTACATGCATGTGGACAATTAGAGGAAGACCGAGAACCCAGAAAACCTACTGTGACTGGGAGCAGATGAAATCAATGTGCTCCAGGCAGCTTCCTCTCTTCATCCAAACAGATGTAGGTAAATTGTTTTTTCACAAACACATAAAATATAATGTGGACATGTAACGTGAACTGTTGCAGTCTGGACATTTTTTGTACATGAATGACCTCAGACCTTTTAAAGGAAGCTACCATGAGCTTTTAGAGGAAACATGAGCACACCTGCAGACAGGGCTATGGCAGACTATGTGCACAATGTGTTGCTATTGTTTGTTTGACAATGATCAAGGACACGTCATATCTTCAGTAAAACTAGGTTCAGTCAAACATGAAACACCGTAAAGTAAGGATGAGAAACAGAGCCAAATTTGCCATCACCTAAAATGGCGCTTACCACAGGGAGTTGCATTTAACTCTAATTAGCTAATTTACAACTCCTGTCCCTGGTTGGGCTTTTCTACATTACAATACAATACATATAATACACAACCAAAGTATAAAACATTCACATTCCCTTATTCATTGATACACTCGCTCTCTCACTTACACAAAATAATCACTATATTTAAAAAGGAGTACAGTTCTGGTTTGTCTTTAGCCGCAACTTAACCAACGTTCAAATGTGTAGCGATCTCAGAAGTGTCTTTTACAGGGGACAGAAGAGGGTAGGGCACAGGAACAGGTTAGGTAACAAACATTTGCCTGGAAATTCTGCATTGCTTTAAGTTATAAGTTTCAAATACACTGTTGAGGCAGTTTATTGTTTATTTCAGTATCACGATGCACAGACTCTTGCTTTTTCCCTTTGAGGACTAAAGATGTTAATGGAACCTAGAACTAGAGTTTAAAGTATGAAAGCTAGATATTCTACAGGAGCATAGTATATTAATATGTAATTAAAACTCGTTCATTCATCTTCTTCTGCTTCTCCCATTAGAGGTCGCAAGTGACTGGAGCCTATTTCAGCAGCTTTAACTTTATGCTATTAGCTAAAATATATCAATATGCCCTTAATGTAGGTGCTCTGTTAGGGCCTTTCACAAAAAGCAGCACTTGGGCGCCTCATCACTTCCTAAGCCACTGGTCATTCTCCACTGTACCTCTAAATGCTAGTCCAACGAGGTTGTTCTGGGAGATTTAGGCAGTGTGTCCCTGGAGCGTGTTCTGCCCCCCTCACATCATGACAAAGTGTCAAAACCAGTTCCTTGCTTACTGCCCCCGGATAAGTGGTAGAAGATGGATGCCTTAAATACAAAACTTAATTGTTACCTGTTCTAATACCAATGTCATTTTTTTTTCAGCGCATCACAAGAATGGAACAAATTACCTGAGACAATAAAAGAATTAACCGGTATTTGTGTCTTCAAAAGGGCGCTAAAATTGTACTCCACTATTCAAGTGTATGTATGAGTATATGAATGGTAAATGTATTTTGATTTTAATTTAATTTTTATGATTTAATTGTGATTTAATAGTCTAAGCAGAGACGCCCAGACTTCCATCTCCCCAGACACTTCCTCCAGCTCTTCCGGGGGGATACTGAGGCGTTCCCAGGCCAACCGAGAGAAATAGTCCCTCCAGAGTGACCTAGGTCTTCCCCGGGGTCTCCTCCCGGTGGGACATGCCCGGAACACCTCCCTAGGGAGGCGTACAGGAGGCATTCGAAACAGATGCCCAAGCCACCTCAGCTGGCTCCTCTCGATGTGGAGGAGCAGCGACTCTACTTTGAGCTCCTCCCGAGTGACAGAGCTCCTCACCCTATCTCTAAGGGAGCGCCCCGCCACCCTGCGGAGAAATCCCAGCCGCTTCACACTCGGCTGCAAACCGTACCAGTGCACACTGTAGGTCCTGGCTTGATGAAGCCAACAGGACAACATCATCTGCAAAAAGCAGAGACGAGATCTTGTGGTCCCCAAACCAGACTCCCTCCGGAGTCTGGCTGCACCTAGAAATCCTGTCCATAAAGATAATGAACAGGACCGGTGACAAAGGGCAGCCCTGCCGGAGTCCAACATGCACTGGGAACAGGTCTGACCTACTGCCGGCAATGAACCAAGCTCCTGCTCTGGTCGTACAGGGACCGAACAGGTAAAGGGTCCCGGACCCCGTACTCCCAGAGCACCCCCCACAGGGCGCCACTAGGGACACAGTTGAATGCCTTCTCCAGATCCACAAAACACATGTGGACTGGTTGGGACTGGTTCCCATAAACCCTCCAGCACCCTGGAGAGGGTATAGAGCTGGTCCAGTGTTCCATGACCGGGACGAAAATTGCATTGTTCCTCCTGAATCCGAGGTTCGACTATTGGCCGCATTCTCCTCTCCAGTACCCTGGCATAGACTTTCCCGGGGAGGCTCTGATCCCCCTTTTTAAAAAGAGGGACCACCACCCCGGTCTGCCAGTCCAGAGGTACTGTCCCCAAACGCCACGCGATGTTGCAGAGGTGTGTCAACCAAGACAGCCCTATAACATCCAGAGACTTAAGGTACTCAGAGACTAGGAGCTTCCCAACTACCTCAGTGACTTCGGCCTGGGTGATGGACGAGTCCACCTCTGAGCCCTCGGTCTCTGCTTCCTCAGTGGAAGACGTGTCGGTGGGGTTGAGGAGATCCTCGAAGTATTCCTTCCACTGTCCAACAATGTCCCCAGTTGAAGTCAGCAGATTCCCTCCTCCACTGTAAACAGTGTTGGCAGGGCACTGCTTCCCCCTCCTGAGGCGCCGGACGGTTTGCCAGAATTTCTTTGGCTGACCGATAGTCCTTCTCCATGGCCTCACCGAACTCCCCCAGACCCGAGTTTTATCCTCCACAACCACCACTGCAGAATGCTTGGCCTGCTGGTACCCATCAGCTGCCTCAGGAGTCCCACGAGCCAATCAGACTTGAATGCTCGATAGGTCTCCTTCTTCAGCTTGACGGCATCCCTTACTTCCGGTGTCCACCACCGTGTTTGGGGATTGCTGCCACGACCGGAGACTTTGCGGCCCCAGCTCTGAGTCGACAATGGAGGTGGAGAACATGGTCCACTCGGACTCCATGTCTCCAGTCTCCCTCAGAATCTGGTCGAAGCTCTGCCGGAGGTGGGAGTTGAAGATCTCTCTGACAGGGGACTCGGCGAAACGTTCCCAACAGACCCTCACAGTACGTTTGGGTCTGCCAAGTCTGTCCAGCTTTCTCCCCCATAATCGAATCCAACTCACCACCATGTGGTGATCAGTTGACAGCTCCGCCCCTCTCTTCACCCGAGTGTCCCAGACATACCGGAGACATGCCGGAGGTCATATGAAACAACTACAAAGTCAATCATCGATTGATGATTGATACCAATCATCGTATTAAAGGGAAATCGAGTAAAATGAGAATGTATTAGATTGGAATATTGAAGCTTTTCATAAAACGAGTGAAGGTGACCTTTTAAAATTACTTAGTCATGCCGACTTGTTCGCAGAGGATTATGTGTCAGAGAAAGGATTCTGGTAACACAAATAGTTGCAGGTAAATAGAAAAGCCGTTCTGTAAACTTGTTTTTTCTGCTCATGTCTCGTCAGCTCAGATTCCAGGAACGGTATGAGTGGTATGTCACAGTATTGGAGGCTTCAGATAGTGACTTTTCACCGCAGTCAACATTTACATTTTGATCATTTGAAATCTTTAAACCTTTTCGACACTGATTAAAGGAGCATAGAGTGACAGAGTGATTGGGGCTAACTTTTTGCAGTGACGACTACATTGGTTTGACCTTTAACCCTTTAAAAAATTCTCTGACCATTGCATGAAAGGGGAAGGGGTACTAGAGAATGAAATGTTGTAGAGCAGAGGGACTGGGACAGCTGTCGTAATGACTCAATACTTTATATCAGTGATATCTGTGGAAATATAGATTTGTTTAACCAAAACAACCTTACATACACTCATTTGATGACGGGCCCAGTGTGAAGTCTGCTGTTCCTCTGAGGCTGCTGTAAAAGAATGCATGCATCTCTCCCATTTTCTGATTGGCTGTCCCTCTGCCCCTCCCTCTGGCCGGCTGCACGCGCTCCGTGTGTCTGTCTCTGTCTCTGTGTTCCTCCTGCAGTGAGGAGCGTGCACCAGTCCTACGCTGTGTGTCCGCCCTGCAGGGCTCCAGCCCCGGCTACAACGCTCCACCGGTCCTCTGTGGGTTTGGCGCTCCGCCATGAGGACCAGAAAAAAAACCCAGGACCAGGACTCACACCGAGATCAGGAATTACACCAGGAACAACCTCAAAAGCAGGAATAAGACAAGGACTGAGAGCAGGAGGGTGTGGGATGAATGAGAGGCAGAGATGGAGCCAGTGAGGCAGGTGAGTAGGAGGTCTGTGGGAGTGGGTACGGGCTGGGGATGGGTTCATTCCTAGGACTTGTGTCGACTCATGAGTAGCTGATAGACTTGATGTTTGTGCTGCATAACTTTACAGAAAAATAGACAGTTGTAACCTCTAACCTGACATGCCCCAACAGGCCTGGGGAAATACCATTTAATAAATTGTATTAACTGAAAAACCAAGGCTTAACATTAGTGTTGTACAATATTAAGAAATCAGGCAGTAGTATTTCTGAATATTGGGATGACCAAATGATTCGCTATACATAGTTTTTCTATTTACAGAGTGAGAGATTATAGTATATGAAAAATTAGAGTAGTGTTGACGACCTCACTGATCACACTGGGGCCACAAAACATTTTTATTTGGTCACAGCGTTTTGAGCTTCTTAACCTGTGAATAATCTGAGAAAAAGAAGATTATTACACTTTAGGCAGTTGTCCAACTTACTAATGTCTATTGCAACCATTGTTTTTTACTTTTATTTTGTTACAAAGGGCCCTGCATCCATCCACCTTAAAAGCCAGTAGCTCAGGAAAGCAATCTAAAGCAAGTTTATGTCTAGAAGTCTTAGCTGCATTTTTTAAACAGTTCAAACACAGGGCTCAAAAACACAGCTGATAGGGTAGAGACCCCAGGTGGTGCATGTTCCCAGGTTTAAAGCACACTGCTAACACTAAATACTGTCACATTAGAGCAGTGTGATTATGTGGTTGAACAGCTTGTCCAGTCTTAGTCACTGCTTGTTTGTGATTCATTCTTCACACTGGGACATGGTTCAAAAGGGATTGTATGAAATCAAATATTGGACTTGGAATGCTGCATCTCGAGGGTCTCTCTGTGGTGCATTTGTAAAGCCCCTAGAGACTGCTGTGACAAGTAAGTAGACACATATTATAGGGACAACAGAAAAAAAGTGTACAAAGTAACTGCTGATGAGATAACCTCACCCAACCCAAATTTAGGCCGCAAAGCTCCACATCTGTACATTGAACAAGGGTAAAAAAAAAAAAAAAAGAATAATAATATGTAGAAATAATATGTTGTCCCAATGGGAAAACTGACAGAACATACATAAGTATGTCCATATTGTGCTCATAAGTTTACATACCCATGTGATTTTCTTTATTTTTTTAGGCCATTTTTCAGAAAAAATATGAATATAAATATGAATATGATAACACAAAAACTTTTCTTTCACTCACATTTAGTGGTTAGGTGCCATTTATTGTTTAACAAGTGGGTTTACTCTTTTACTGTGACCAGCAATTATCAGTTTAAAATATCGCTTATTGAAATAAAATTATTGCACAAAACTAAAATCAGCTAAAACTAATCTACAGTTAAGACATAAATAATACAACTGGTCATAAATATAAGTCAAAAAGTATCAGTATATCTGTGGTAAAATGTCCCTCTGTCCACAGGAGGAAAGAGCAAAGAGACAATAGATCTTAGCTTCTATTTAGGGGCCTGCATCAGTGATAAGAGCCGACCTGAGACTAGTGCGCTGCCACCGATATTAACAGAGATTAATTTGTACAGTGTATCTATAATATACACAACACACAAGGACTTGATATAGCAAAGTGAAGTGGATAAAAAAGGTGCTTGATGAAATTGATGAAATTGAAAACACAAACCTCCAGCTAATTAGCATAAATCATTAATTTACTACCGCTTAGTCCCGTTAAGGGTCGCAGGTGACTGGAGCCTATCCCAGCAGCTGTGGGCCTGAGGGGGGGTACACCCTGGACAATGGCCAGTTAGTTGCATTTAGACATAGACAGTGACAGACAACCATTCACTCTCACATTCATTCACTAGCGACACTTTAGAGTTGCCAATTGACCTAAACATGCATGTCTTTGGACGGTGGGAGGAAGCCGGAGTACCCGGAGAGAACCCACGATAACACGTGGAGGACATGCAGACTCCTCACAGAAAGACTGGTGTCGGTCGAGGATGTTAAAGTTGGCAGGGGTTTGAACTCATGACTTTCTTGCTGTGAGGCAAGAGTGCTAACCACTCTGCCACGTGCACCCCACTATATCAAGCAAATATAGTGTGTTATTATTGCTAGACATAAAGATAAAGAGACTGATGTCTTTGTTTCCTGTGATACTTTAGATGGCTGTTGTGCAGTGGACTCCAGAACTAGTGCAGAGAAGTGAAGTATTTTATTAGTATGTTGCTAAAAATTAAGTTGAGATTCCTAGAAAAACAAGATTGAATCCTACCATAGTGTAACCACTTCAGACCAAGTAACTGTGTTCTTTCTGGAGTGTAGCAGCTACAGGTAAAGAGCTGCTGATGGTGAATGTCTGTGAGCTGTAGGTTTGTGTGATGGTTTAGACTCAGGCCTGGTGCAGGAGAATGCTCAGGGAAATGGATTTAATAAAGTTTCGCTCAATGACTGTGGAATTTAATAAATGCTCAATAAATTCTATTTGAGCTCTACACTGGCGCTGGTCACTTCCATTTCAGTTTTACCTGCCAGTATGGATGAACTTACTGACGGACAAAGTTGTTTTATTTATGGACAACATACTGTACTTACCATAGTACTATATTTTAAATGGGAGTAGTTTGATGCACACACACTTCTTATTAAAATTAATTGAACAAATAACTTAAATTATATATAGTGGGTCTATAGTATAAATTGTTGTGGCAGCATTTAGGCTTTAGTTCTTCTGAATATCTGTGAGGTGTGAAGGGGATTGTCATGTGAATATGGATCTTTTTTCCTGAGGTCTTTGAGGCTTTAGGTGTTTTTTGGTCCACTGGCTCCAGAGCGGTCTTTGGGATGTGTTTTGATCCGGGGTGTAACTTATGTGTGTCCTTGAGGCCTGTCCTCGGTGCAGATGTGTGGAAGATTATCTTACTGCGGTGGATGTGTCAGTAGATGTGTGTACACATATCTGCTGTGTATGGCTTCTATATTTAGCAGAGGGTGGCGTTGTGTTGGAGGATCTCCAGCTCGTTCGGAAACCGCTCTGAGTCAAACTGAAGCCTTGCCAGAGGGTGGTGCTGTGGGTGGAGGGACAAAAGAAAGGATGTAAGGAAAGAAAGAAGCTACATAAGCTTCATGAGTGCTGAATTTGAATGTATGCATTAAATGTTTAAAAACAAAATTAAATCTTATAACTGAAATATTTGGATATCAGTTCAAGAACATTTCCTATGAGTTGATCAGTCTCCAACATTTCTTTTATTAACACACTAATCTCTTCCAGCAACTTAGATAGTGTTCACTTCTTTAAGTCAGTTTTAAATACCAGTGAAAGGGCTTGGACCACTTTGGTTTTACAGTGGCATTTTTAATATTTAAATATTTAAATATTTAAATTTAAAAACAAACAATAGAAGCTACTACAGAAAAACACTGGATGGAGATTGAGCTTTTTCTAATGAACAACCCTTTTCTAATGAATTGTCAAAAATATTCACTCAACCTTAACAGATATCAGGCCTTTATTTTATATACTTGATTGTATGGCAGTGAACAACAGAGCAACCCCACCAGAGCTCATTTCATCCAAACACGCATCCAACTGTAAAGTACACACAACTCACGTTTCACCTAAGTGGTAGGGTACATGTCAGTTCACTTTTGTTTAGGTGCTCTGTGACGTCACACAAGTTGTGTTTCTATAGTGCCAGAAAAAAGAGTAATGTTGAGTGGCTTGAGGTAATGTAAAATGTAAAATGTAAAATCTGTAACGGTACCCCATTGAGTCACAGGTCTTGTTGTAACATCCCCCTTTTCACTTGAGATGGAGGGAGTGGGTTTATCTGTGGACATGGGACTGGGCCAGACCAATCTTAAGCCCAGTCTCAGAAAAACCTAAAGCAGGGGATAACGAGGGATTGTTAGAAAGAATGAGCGCAGTGATTGAGAGTAATCTTAACATTTAGATGAATGTACAAAGCATAAACTGTAGGAAGACAAAAAAAACAACAACATTTTAGATTCATATTGCTACACAATGAGGCAGACATCAGAACCCAAAGCATTTTCAAAACTTTTCTTTAGAGAAAGAACCAACGTACTGCGTCTGCAGCCTCAGCTCAGACTAACGCTGCATTCATGTGCTCTTAGTATTTAACAACATTGAGAAAAAAAGGAGCTAATGTTACACCTGACTTGTTTGAAGCATTAAATGCTAATATACTTTACTCAGTAATCATCAAGCAATTTAAAAAATCAACAGTAATAGACCAACTTTAGGATTTAAACAACAACAAACTAAGAACAAATCAGTCTTAACTCTAAGCTACGTCTTGTTCTAAAATTTTTGTGACATGAACAGAGCAGAATAACTCTTCTAACTAACGACTCACTTTAGCCTTTAAGGACTCTCACATCAGAAGTCATTGGCTGTGTCCGAATGCACACCATAGTCCCTAAGCCCTCAATCACTAAATAGTGCAGCTGCACAGCTGTTTATCTGTTGCCGTTAGTCACGTGACTCTAGCGTACGTGTTTTAAAAAACTCAGCTGAATGTCGCGGATGGACTTCTGTAATAAATCAAAAGACTTTAGTGGTGTTATAAATAAGCTTATGTGTTTTATTCAATAACTCTTGTCCTTTTAATGTCCAAACCTGACTGGATTATTGCAGCTCCTTTATGCCTCAAGAGGGAAGCTCTCATAAGTCTATCTGTATGATTCAAGATAAGCTAACAGTAGTGATTTTACATCGTAATGGTTTATTAAGAACAATTTAGGACGGATAACGTTTCCACAAAAAGTCAAACTTGTGCCTCTAACTCATTTCATTCAAACCTGTTGTGTTCAGTTTAAAAACATGTTACGGTCAGGCTGCTCTTCTCCAAACTAGTGACCACTGCGGCTCACTACTTTTACTAATGCATTGTGGGAAAATTTAAGTGCACTACATTTCAGTCACTGGACATTTGGACATCACTACAAAATGGCGTAAATACTATATAGTGCACTATATACTCCTCCCTCTAGAGATATAAGCCCAGCTCTCTTACCAGTTGATCTCAGAATTGATAAAGTCTCTTGAAATTAGACACGAAACGTCTTCACCTTGAAAACTGTCCAGATGCTTTTACTTTACCGTTTCTTTAAGATGTCCTGAATAACTGAGAACCTTCACAGACATGCTCTTAATGTTCTTCATCTGTTTTGTGTGAGACTTGTCGGTCACTGTTGTGGGCTAGTCCTCACAGATGGAGACCGCCCTCTAGTGGGCGTGAGCTTGTACTAAGGGCTGAACATTGGTGTGGCTAGCTGTTGAAAAGGTGTGGTATCACTCATGATCAGTGCTCATGATTCAAAATCAACAGGAAAATGTAACAACCATAGCTACCATTTCATTTGAGAGAAGCACTCGTGGTTTTAAAGCATATATTGTGAAATTAAGGCTTTTTACAGAGTTCAAACAAATTTCTCAAAAGTAAACAACAGCATTATTAATCCATTATTAGCCCATTTACACAGATCATCAGCTAGAAGAAGTTGTTTTAATGTTTAGTTCCCCTTTTAACAGGTATTAGTACCCAATGAGATGCTAGAAGTTAGTATCTGTCTGGTTAAGCAGATGAATGGCCTTTGCTGTATCAATGGGGGATTTGTTTCCCACCTGAGGACCATTAGCATAACTTCCCTCTCTGGTTGATGGATTTTGGTGGAACTGTTTCTGTCTGGACTTTGAAGGGTGAAGATTGCAAAAATATGTGGGTGAGGCCAAGCAGGTCCTTTGCAAGAGGATCAGCACAGATGTATCAGCACAGAAGTTGTCTGTGGTCCGCCTCCACCTCAAAGAGAAAGGGCATTCTTTTCAGCCCTCACTGAACAGAGTGAGCTCCAACGTTCAGCGTTTAGCGACCGTTCCTCACTGTTGGAACCAAAAAGCCAACAAACGTAGGGCTCTTTGGACATTGGACTACACACTAATCACTACGTGTAATCTCTAGTGGCCTTTTATTGTGGCCAGCCTAAGGCACTCCTGTGCAATATTCTTGCTCTCTAATCAGCATCTTGATCTGCCACACCTGTGAGGTGGATGAATTATCGGAAAGGAGAGGTGCTCACTGACATAGATTTGGACAGGTTTGTGAATAATATTTGAGAGAAATAGGCCTTTTATGTGCATAGAAAAAGTCTTAAATCTTTGAGTTCAGCTCATAAAAAATGGTGGCAAAAACAAAAGTGTTGCATTTAAATTTTTGTTCAGTATACAGTACATACTAACCACTAGAGCTGATGCATTGATTACAAACAAGTATTTAAATAATGGGAACAATACATGAATGAATTATTACAGATATTCTTTTCCTGTTGTCATCAAATGATGGTTCAGTCCAGGAGCCAGACTGTAAAGCAGAGAGCAGATAGAGGGATGTGTGAAGAGTTCTGTGGGCGTCGTGCCTCACTTCCTGTCTGGCCTCACCTCCTCTTCATCACCGTGCAGTAAACAGGCTGCGGCCAATCACATTGCAGCGCCACATCATACCAAGCTGCATTAAGACACAAACATCAACCTCCCGAAAAAAAAGGAGGTGTTGTTGTCAACAACTAACTCAGACCAGAAAGAACTGAGACCAAGGTCAAACCCAAAACAAGACCTAGTCTGAGAACAGTATAATATATATATATATATATATATATATATATATAGTCAGGTGCGACTTATTTATCAATTTATTTGACATGAACCGAGAAAAATGAACCAAGAGAAATGAACCGATAGAAAACATTACGATCTACAGCCACGAGAGGGCGCTCTATGCTGCTCAGTGCTCCTGTAGCCTACCACTGAAAACTGTTAACTGAAATATTAACTTAAAGACAACTGAGAAAGACTGAATGCAAACAAAATGCCACCAAAAAGAAAATCCTATTCTGCAGATTACAAACTGCAGATAGTAAAATATGCAGCCGAAAACGGTAATCGAGCAGCAGAAAGAAAGTTTGGAGTGAGTGAGAAACTTGTGAGGGACTGGCGTAAAACAGAGGTTACTCTAACTCAAATGAAGAAAACAAAAAAAGCTAACCGCGGGCTGAAAGCAAGATGGCCAGAGCTGGAGGAACGAGTCCACAGATGGGTGCTTGAACAACGCGCTGCCGGGAAAAGCTTGTCAACGGTGTTTTTATGCTATTATGTAGCTAACTGTTAATGTGTTATGTTAACATACATATTCAGCCTGTTGTTCTGTGTACTATTGTGTACCATTAGCTGAATAACTTGCCTTGCCAGACTTGCCAGATTACCAATATCTGTTCTTGGTCTTGGATTTTAAATAAATGAAGTTAATATTTCAGTTAACAGTTTTCAGTTGTTTTCAGTGGTAGACTACAGGAGCACTGAGCAGCATATAGCGCCCTGTCGCGGCTGTAGACGGTAATGTTTTCTCTTGGTTCTTGGTTCTAAATGAATGCGACTTATAGTCCGGTGCAACTTATATATGGTTTTTTCCTCGTCATGATGTATTTTTGGACTGATGCGACTTATACTCAGGTGCGACTTATAGTCCGAAAAATACGGTATATATGTATATATATATATATATATATATATATATATATATATATATATATATATATATACATACAGTGGCGCAAAAAGGGGGTATGCAGCATATGCGGCGCATAGGGCGCAGCACCTTGGGGCGCCAAGCGATGGTACAAAAAAAAAAACTTTTTATTTATTTATTTATTTATTTATTTTTTTGTATTTCCTAAATGTAGCTTAGCTGCTGTTGTGTGTTTCTAAATCATTTCAGTATTTCCTCAATACTATAACAATTTATAGGACTAACAGGCTTCAATAGACGCCCTCATTAGATTCCATAAATAGAATTAATATAAGATCACGAGTGGGCGTGGTGGCGGGCGCCGCGCACTGAGCGAGCAGGTAACGTTATGTGTTAGTTGTCACAGTATGCACACAGTTGTCTTTAAAAGATGGATAAAACAAAAAAAAAATAAAGAAAGAGGGAAAAGGAGATTGCAGGAGATGGTGTCAATCTATGGGACAGCTGATAAACAAGTGAATAGTGAAAAGCAACAGGTAGGACTTAAAGTGAGACGTCTGTGCTTGGAGGCTTGCAATATTCATGTTAACAGACTTAGCGTTAGCGTTTGCTAACACTGGGAATGCAGCAGCCAAATGGGGTTTAAATTAAGGCTAGCCTTATATGCAAAACTGAGGTTACTGAGCTGAAAACTGGAAAATATAAGACAGCATGCCATGATCAATAAATTACAAAAACGTGGAAAACAACTAATATACATAGCGTCCCAAGGTAGATTCGAACCTGGGTACACTAAATGTAAAGCCTACTGCATACCAACTGAGCTATCCAGTTGGTATATGTATGGGTAGTTAATATACACATGGCTCATGATACAGGCTGGTATGAACCACAGACCGCTCTAGATTTTGTGGTAGCAAACATTTCGTAGCTAACATTTTTTTTTTTTTTTTTTTTGGGCGCCAAAATTGATGCTGCATACCCCTCCAGCACTGGGTAGTTGCGCCCCTGTATATATATATATATATATATATATATATATATATATATATATATATATATATATATATATATATATATAACAGGTAGACAATAATATAAGACAATTCATGTGGATATGTGCATTTGTCTAGTCCTATTGGATTTTTGAAACTGGGTCACCCACTGTTAAGTTTGGGTCAGACAGCTTACGTTTGTGGGCTTCCAATGAGGAACTACCTCGTCAGGTCAAAATGGAGCAGCATAGGCAGTGGAACATTGACAAAGGGTTTTTTTTTTTGGCCTTTTGTCTTTATTGATAGCTTGACAGTATAGGTAGACATGAAACAGGGCAAGAGAAATAGGGATGACATTGGGATGAACTGGGTCTCCTGTCTATTTGAGTATTTGCCAGTACTCTTTTGTTCTCAAACTTTTTCCACTTAGTAGTACAACCTCAGAGCACCTTCATAAATCAAGTTTAAAACAGAAGTGTAGGTCAACTTAAACCTATACAACTGTTTACACAAAAGGCAGTTTTATTTATATAAAATATATTTCAAATTCACTCTTATCCACAGCAGAAAACAGCAGAAGACCTAGAAAAGAAAACTCACCTATAACTGTGATGCATTTTAGAAAGTCATACATAAACCAGGAATGATTTACAGGACTGAAGAAAAGAATGAATAAAGTATATTGTTAGGTATTTTTTACATGTTGTGTATTACATTTTATATAGACCGAGTTAAATCAAAAAATTCTTTGAGATCAACAATTTGAACTAAGCTTGTCTAGAACCTCTAATGAACATTCTGACTTCACTTCTTGTTTCCAGAAAAATGTGAAATAAAACTGAAGCAGGAGGATGGAGGCAAAGGTTTTAAATAAAAGACATTTCTCTGCTTCTCCTTAGTCCTTCATCAGGTTTAAAGGCAAAGTTCAGAATTCTTAAAACGGGGTTCTTTGACCTCTTCTATGTATAGTTAAAGAGTTCCCCCAGTTTGAAAAATTAGACATGAGCAGGAACACAGAATGTACTGCTGTAAATGACACCAGTGACAAAACTATTTTTAAAGTGTAAAATCTAAAACACAAACATAGACCAAGTCTATTTTATGTTTGTGATACATGTTGGATTTCTGCAGTTTGTCGTATATTTATCTACAGACAGGATTCAGTATAAAATCCTTTTAAAAATAGGACACTGGCCCCATTAGCACTCATCCTTAACATGCCTCCTGTCACTGCTCATGCCTGCTGCTGTGCGGCAGGGCATGTATTGGCTGCCGAGTGAAAAGAAGGTGAAAAATACAGTTGTGCTCATAAGTTTACATACCCTGGCAGAATTTGTGATTTTTTTCAGAGAATATAAATGATAACACAAAAAACTTTTCTATCACTCATAGTTAGTGGTTGGGTGAAGCCATTTATTATAATGATAACAGAAACTACCCAAATGACTCTGATCAAAAGTTTACATACCCTGGTGATTTTGGACACAAGTGACACAAACAGGTTTGAATGGCTACTAAAGGTAACCATCCTCACCTGTGATCTGTTTGTTTGTAATCAGTGTGTTTGTATAACAAAAATTTCAGCCACAACTGCCAGGACAATTGTTCGGGATAACAAGAAAAATCCACAAATAACTTCAGATGAAATACAAGACTCTCTGAAAAAAATTGTTCTGGTTGAAAAATGGGCTGCATGGTTCGAGAAAGCCATTACTATGCAAATGCCACAAGGCAACCCTGCTCAATACGCCAAACAGCACAGAGACAAGCCTCAAAAGTTCTGGAACAAAGTCATTTGAAGTGAGAAAATCAAAACATTACTTTTTGACCACCACAACCATAAACGTTACATTTGGAGTCAACAAGGCTTATGATGAAATGTACACCGATTACTACTGTAACGTAGGAACTGGACGTTCCAACATGACAACAATCCAAAGCACAAGGCCAAGTCGACCTGTCATTGGCTACAGCAGCATAAAGTGAAGGTTCTGGACTGGCCTCAGTCTCCTGACCTCAATATCATTGAGCCACTCTGGGGAGATCTCAATTGTGCAGTTCATGCAAGACAGCCCAAGAATTTACAGGAACTGGAGGCTTTTTATCAAGAAAAATGGGTAGCTTTACCATCTGGGGCGGCAGTAGCTCAGTGGGTAGGACGGCCGTCCTTGGACCGGTGGGTGGGCGGTTCGATCCCTGCTCGAAACATCCCAAAACATTATAACATCCTGCTCTCCCCCACGTACTGTCGTTGTGTCCTTGGGCAAGACACTTAACCTACATTGCCTCCAGTGAGTGTTCTGCAACACTGGTAAATAATTAACTGCTTAATGTATGTAAAGTGCTTTGAGTGCCTACTACAGTAGGTGAAAAAGCGCTAAATAAAACTTCTTCTTCTTATTATTATTATTATTATTACCATCTGAGAAAATAAAGAGCCTCATCCACAACTACCACGAAAGACTTCAAGCTGTCATTGATGTTAAAGGTGGCAATACACAATATTAAGAACTGGAGTATGTAAACTTTTGATCAGGGTCATTTGGGTAGTTTCTGTTGTCATTATGATCTAAAAAGAGTAAACACAATTGAGGATTTTGTGTTATTATTTCTATTCTCTGAAAAATGGCCAAAGAAATCACAAATTCTGCCAGGGTGTGTAAAGTAATGAGCACAACTGTATATAGGTTTCTTCAAATGTCAAATCCAGCATAAAAGGAAAGACAAGATGTTTCCTTGTAAGCCTGGAGTGAGCATCAGAAAATGTGGAACCCTCTTTGTTTTAACAGACATGTATTTATATTTACATTTAGTCATTTAGCAGACGCTTTTATTCAAAGCAACTTAGATTAAGGTTCCATTCACCAGTGTTACAGCTGGAACACCACTGTAAGCAAGGTGGGTTAAGTGTCTTGCTCAAGGACACAACATCACTATGAACTGTGGGGAGAGCGGGATTCGAATCTTCTACCTTCCGGTTGAAGAACGTCCGCTGCGCCCCACCTTTTATTTATGGGATTTTAGCTTGTTAGACCACATGTAGGAGGTGGTGGATGGGGCATTAGAATTAGCACATTCCCCTTGAAGGCCTTGAAGTTTGTTTCCAAAGACACAATTTAAATTTAATTTAAGGTTTAGTAGTTTGTTATTGTGCACTCTTGTTGGTTTTGGACATGTATGAGCTATGTTTGGTGTTGAATTTCTCTAAAGAAGAGTATGGTGTAAAATTGTAATCAGCTCTTTTGCCGCCAGATGCCACAAGAAATACACGGCCCACCTTTGAATAGACATCTTTGTTTAAATAAGATATGGTCAATTAGTCAAGGTTAATTTACTGTCTTCAACATGTTAAGACATTACTAAATGAAACGGTTCAGCCTCTGGGAAAAAGCTGTGTTTTTAGCATTGTTGCTCTGGCTTTGAGGTTGTCTGAGGGAGGTTTATATTTACATTTATTCATTTAGCTGACGCTTTTATACAAAGCAACTTTCTATAAGCTTCCATTCACCAGTGTTACAGCTGGAGGAAAGTGTCATGCCCAAGGACACAACGACAGCATGAACTGTGGAGAGAGCGGGAATCATTCCGGCAACCTTCTGTCTGCACCCCCCTGGTTGACATACTGGTAATCTCATACTGTCCGCTCCAAAAACCTGTGTGTCTCGCTTTTGCAATGGCCTTTTGCACTTTTTGTGTGTGTTTTATTTCTTCATCTTCATTTCTTCTAGCAGTGTATAGTTCACACATTTAAAGAAATAGCACAACTTTCATCCACATTTTTCATCTGTGTCTCATTTGGAAGGAAGAAGGCTTGAAAACAGGCCAGAAACTGTATTTTCAGCTGTGTTGTTTGTACTATATGTCACATTTAGATTACTGTTGTGTCACAAAAAAAAAGTTAGGGAGCATAAAGGATGAGGAGAAATCATAAAAAAGGAATGGGGCGGTTATTGAGAGACACGCATGTAGCTAAAAAACACCTCTAATTAGTTTTAAAATAAGCTCCATACTTCAAGATAAACTGGTTCATAGCTATTTACAAGATGACACCCAGGACTTGGCCGAGGTCCAGCCTGAGTGTAACAACTGAAACAGAACGATTCCGATTCCAGGATCAACCACTTCAAACACTTTAGAGAACCACCCACAGTATTTACAGACTGGAGAGCACCTTAAGTCATCTAACCTACACTGGAATGACAGTATGCAGGAGTGACTGGCCGAGCAGAACTATGCTATACACACAGGTAATACATTATTTATTTATTTATTTTCTATTTCAGCATGACAACCCAGTCAGTCAACAAGATTTTATAATTGCTCCCAGAAAACTAAAAGGGCTAATGCTTTTGGACTCACATTGAAAGCTACAAAACAGCCTGGTTTAAACGAGGATTTGGAGTTTACTGTCGTCTTATAGCTGGTTTTTGGACAAGCTTCCACACATGTTTCAACAACTTTCAGACTCTATTACCTCTGCTAACATGTGCCCCAATCATTTCCTGCCTTTTTGACTCAGAGGTAAGATGATGTTTGTCTCAGTCAAATGGAGAGAGTGTTAAGTGACTGGTTTATGGAACGCGCCTGTGCGCATGTGTCGACTGTGTGCTCTCTGTCATTCCTCCACCATACCTTCTTCTTCATGTAACGCGTGTGTTGGATGTGCTGCATTTAAAGATTTGACAGAAGGAGCCAGTTTCTATTTTGTTCCAGATATAGTATAAAGTCAAGTCTCAAAGATTTGTCAAGTGTGAGAAGGACGGCTCGTTACATGTGCTCTGTCCTTTTACTGGTTCTGAGGCCACAGAGGCACTCTTCCTTCTGTGTTGTAGTTGAGTCCAGTTTCCAAGTCCAAGTAACTTTCAAGTCCAAAGACTAGTCCTAGTTGACTCATTATCACTTAACGCTTAAGCTTAGACTTCTAAGACTTAAGTGATAATGACTAAAAAAGGTCAATTCAAGTCATCTTGAACTGTTGAACAGGGGCGCAACTACCCACTGCTAGAGGGGTATGCAGCATCAATTTTGGCGCCCCTCCTAACCCCACACACACACACACACACACACCATTAATATACGGTATTATTAACAAGGTTAACAACTAAAAAAAACACTCACAAAATGACAAGCATTAACGTTATGATCAGATTCCAATAAAGAACCAAAAAAAAGGAAAATAATCACAATTTTTGTAACAATTAGTAATAAGTAATTCTAAGTAATACATATACATGACTCGCTTTTGGATAGTTCAGCTGGTAAAGACAGGACTTTGCACACGAGTGACCCAGGTTCAAATCCCCCATGGTACAATAAGAACAAACCATTGTGGATTAGTTGTTGTAATGTTGTAATTTATTGTACATGCCATGCTGCCTTATATTTTCCAGTTTTCAGCTCAGTAACCTCAGTTTTGCATATTAAGATAGCCTTAATTTAAACCCCATTTGGCTGCTACATTCCCAGTGTTAGCAAACGATAGCTACCCTGTTAACATGAATATTACAAGCACAGAGGTCTCACTTTAAATCCTACCTGTTGCCTGTTTATCAGCTGCCCCATACCTTGACACGCCATCTCATTTTCCCTCTTTCTTTATTTTTTTAGAACCCAAAGACAACTGTGTGCGTACTGTGACAACTAACACATAACGCTACCTGCTCGCTCAGCGCGCTCACGGCGCCCCGCCAGCCATGCCCACTCGCTATATTCCATTTATTCTCTTTATGGAATCTAATGAGGGCGCCTACTGTAGCCTGTTAGTCCTCTAAAATGTTATATAGTATTGAGGAAATACTGAAATGATTCAGAAACAGCAGTTAAGCTACATTTAGGAAATACAAAAAGTCCAAGTTGAGTCAAGTCACCATTTACTTATTTTTAAATAATAATTATGATAAGATGATGACTTTAATGTGTGGTCTCCCTCAATTTTGCCACCTGCAGGGGCAAGCCTTGGCAGCAATAACCTCAACCAGGCACTTCCTGTAGCTGTGGATCACACATGCACAGAGTTGAAAAGGCAGATTTTGTTTTTCTGAAACCATTCTGTTGTGGCTTCAGTGTTTTGGGTTGTTGTCTTGTTGCATCATCCACCTTCTACACAGTTTCAGCTGATGTACAGTCATCCTCACGGTCTGAGCATGGCGCCCCCCGCGGCAGACGTGTTTGCTCGCTCCACGCTCAAATGTTTTACTTTTCTTTTTTTTTGTGTGTTTTTCGTTCTTTCTGCAGTGCACAAATGCCATGCACTGCTAACATACAACCGACAAGCATTATTGGACATCGCCAACTCACGATACTTCGATTTTAGTGGTTCTATTCCGCTGGAACTACAACTCATTGTTCGCCGTCACCACCGAGACTACCCAGAGGGCCACGAAGCACCGGTCTCGAGTGAGTTCGCTGACCCCAGGAGAGTGCTTCGGAGACAGCGACGAAAGCGAGGCAAGAGGGGAGGGCTACATGCTAGGCTAAAAGCTCGCGCTAGCCGACCACCACTACCCAGCCTCCTGTTAGCCAATGTGCGTTCCCTGGAAAACAAACTGGACGAGCTACGAACCAGGATTTTAACACAACGGGAAATCAGAGAGTGCTGCGCCCTGATTTTCACGGAGACTTGGCTCTCAGACAGAGTTCCACAGAACGCCATTCAGCTACAGACTCACTCGCTTCACCGAGGCGACCGAACGGCTGCGTCCGGTAAGTCTAAAGGGGGAGGCGTGTGTGTGTTTGTAAACAACTCGTGGTGCGAAGATATACGGACTGTTGACGAGCACTGTTCACCAGATGTGGAGTTATTACTGCTGAAGTGCCGTCCGTATTATCTACCGAGGGAATTTAATGCTGTGTTTTTGGCCGCTGTTTACATCCCCCCGAGTGCTAACTCCGCGGTAGCACTCAACAAACTCCATGACGTCATCAGCGCGTTAGAAACGGCTCATCCTGACGCTGTTTTTATTGTTGCTGGTGACTTCAACCATTGTAGTTTGCGGACTGTATTCCCCAAATACCACCAGCATGTTGACATTCCCACCCGTGATAAAAACACTCTTAACCACGTCTACAGCAACATACGTGGTGCATACAGGGCTGCACCCCGCCCCCACTTCGGACACTCGGACCACATTTCTTTGTTCCTGTACCCTGCTTACAGACAAAGACTGAAACAAGCACACCCTGTCACAAAACAGATCAAACTCTGGACCCCGGAGAGCGAGATCACCCTGCAGGACTGTTTCGCGCTGACAGACTGGGATGTGTTTAAAGCTGCAGCCACTGGGGAGGACTCTTCCATTAGCGTACAGGATTATGCTGAGTATGTGTCCGGGTACATCAGCACTTGTGTTGATAACATCGTACCCACCATACAAATCAGGAAGTTTCCCAACCAGAAGCCCTGGATAAACAGTCAGGTACGTCACATGCTGCGTGCTCGCTCTCTTGCATTTAGATCAGGCAATGAGAACGAGTACAAAGCTGCGAAGTATGGACTGAGAAGAGCCATCACAGCGGCCAAGAGGCAGTACAGAGAGAAGCTGGACAGCTTCTACTCTACTGCTGATTCAGGGCGGATGTGGCAAGGCCTGCAGCACATCACAGACTACAGGACCACCACCAACAACATCGCCACAACAGACATCCTGCCGGATGAACTTAACAATTTCTACGCCCGGAGGCTCCCAGCAACACTGCAGAGAGGAGCTCACACACACCTGGTTCACCCAACCCCCTCCTCCACCAACCATCTCAACAACACAGGTACACAGAGCTCTGAGGAAGATCAACCCCCGCAAAGCAGCAGGACCAGACAACATTCCTGGGCGGGCCCTCAGAGCATGTGCCAACGAGCTGGTTGATGTTTTCACCTCCATCTTCAACCTCTCCCTCAGCCAGCGCATTGTCCCATCATGCTTCAAGACCACGACCATCGTCCCCCTGCCCAAGAAGAACCCACCCACCTGCCTGAATGACTACAGGCCAGTGGCACTCATTCCAATCATTATGAAGTGTTTCGAGAGAGTGGTGCTGGCCCACATTCAGAGCAGCATACCGGACACCATTGACCCCTGCAGTATGCCTACCGGCCCAACAGGTCCACCTCGGATGCAATCGCTACTGCCGTCCACTATTCCCTCTCACATCTGGAGAACAAAGACTCATACCTACGGATACTTTTCATAGATTACAGCTCCGCCTTCAACACGGTCATCCCACACAAACTCACCCACAAACTGTCCACACTTGGTTTGCACCCCACCCTCTGTGACTGGCTCCTAGATTTCCTGACTGGCAGGCCTCAGTCTGTCAGGATTGGTAATAGGACTTCAGCCAGCACCATCACAAACATTGGTACTCCACAGGGCTGTGTACTCAGCCCCATCCTCTACACCCTGTACACCTACGACTGTGTCGCCTCTCACAAGGACAACATCATCCTGAAGTTTGCTGACGACACCGCAGTGATAGGACGCATCGCTGGCGGTGACGAGGCAGCTTACAGGAGGGAGGTGGCCAGTCTGGTGTCATGGTGTGAAGACAACAACCTCACCCTCAACACGGACAAGACAAAGGAGATGATAGTGGACATGAGGAGGGAGAGGAGAATGCCTCAGCCACTATTCATCCGGGAGCTTGAAGTGGAGAGGGTGAGCAACTTCAAATACTTGGGTGTCCACATCAATGAGGACCTCACTTGGACACCTCACATCACGCAGCTGGTCAAGAAGGCTCAACAGCGGCTGTATTTTCTGAGGAGGCTGAGGAAGTTTGGCATGTCGCCCAAGATCCTCAGCAACTTCTACAGCTGCACCATTGAGAGTGTCCTAACCAGCTGCATCACTGTGTGGTACGGCAGCACTTCTGTCATGGACAAACGCCTGCAGAGAGTGGTGAAGACTGCGCAGAAGATCACCAGGACTCCACTGCCCTCTCTGCAGAGCATCTACCACGCAGGGTCCACAGAAGAGCTGCTTCCATCCTCAAAGACCCTCCCACCCCCAACATGGTCTGTTCACACTTCTACCCTCAGGACGGAGGTACAGAAGTGTGAAATGCAGGACTTCCAGAATGAAGAACTCATTCTTTCCCTCTGCCATAAGACTCCTAAACAGCAGATAGGAGTCTACATTCACAATCACAACATTACATGAACAACTGTTTACCCACTGCACTACCTCACTTTACACCGTCACTTTACACCATCACAACTGCACTACCTCACTTTACTACTTTACTCCTTTTGCCCTCTTGTATTTTTTGTATATTTGCATTATTATTACTTGTATATTGTATATTACTTGTATATTTGTCTTATTTTTTTTATTTATTTATTTATTTATTTTTTACTTACTTGTGTGACATTTTACTGTGGACGGCAAAGTAAGAATTTCATTGTACAGGGAAACATGCTTTCTGTCTGTACACATGACAATAAACACTTTGAATCTTGAATCTTGAATCTTGAATCTCACATTATCCTGAAGAATTGTCTGATATACTTGGGAATTCATCTTCCAATGATGATTCTTATCAATGATTGATAGCAAGCTGGCCAGAACCTGATGCGAGACAAGACCCATCACCAAGCAGGTCAGAGGTTTGAGTCTACCCTAGGAGGAGGTAGAAAAGAAAAAGTGCTTAATACAACTGCAACAATGGGCAGGTGTAATAATAATGAGTGGTTGAGCATGTACCTACAGCTACAGCCAGTGTGAGTGTGTGCCTACAGCTAGTGTGAATGTGTGCCTACAGCTACAGCAAGTGTGAGTGTGTACCTACAGCTACAACCTGTGTGAGTGTGTACCTATGATCAATCAATCTGCTTTTGAAAGCCTCAACATAGAAAGGGGGGCTCTGTAAGAAACGGCTCTGTAGCCAGCAGACTTCTTTTTAATTTGAGGAAGTTGAACAAGGCCAGGTGGAGGAGTTTAAGTATCTTGGGGTCTTGTTTACGAGTGAGGGAAGGAAGGAGCGTGAGATTGACAGATCGGTGCACTTTCTGCAGTAATGCGATGTACCGGTTTGTCGTGGTGAAGAAGGAGCTGAGCTGCAAGGCAAAGCTCTTGATTTACCGGTCGATCTATGTTCCTACTCTATAGGAACAAGATCCCGGATACAGGCGGCCGAAATGAGCTTTCTCCGCAGGGTGGCGCTCCCTTATAGATAGGGTGAGGAGCTCGGTCACTCGGGAGGAGCTCAAAGTAGAGCCGCTGCTCCTCCACATCGAGAGGAGCCAGCTGAGGTAGAAGATGGATGGATAAATGGAAGGAGGCCAGCGCCCTGAGAGCAAAGGGTATGAGCTGGGGTATACCGGGTGATGAGGTCAGATGGATAAGGGGGCACATGTCCACAAAGGATTTTAATATGTTAACAGGAGAACTTTGAATTCAGCTCTAACATGAATAGGAAGCCAGTGTAATGAAGCCAGGACCGGAGTAATGTGATCGAACTTCCTGGTCTTAGTTAAAAGTCTGGCGGCTGTATTTTGGACCATTTGTAGTCTGTGAGCACTTTTCCTCGGCAGTCCAGAGAACGCATTGCAATGGTCCAGCAAATTTTATTGCTATTCCTCAAGTGAAAAAAGCCCAGTTTAGTGACCTCACTGCTGCAGTGTGGGGTCTAAAATGACACCAAGGTTTCTCACAGTGTTGCCGTGCTCCAACACACATTTGTTGATCGAGACAGTAAGGATGTTGAACTTGTGCCGATGACTGGCAGGACCAATTAACAGGAGCTCCATTTTATCCGAGTTTAGATGGAGGAAGTTTTGAGACATCCATGATTTAATTGAAACAAGGCGGGCCGCATGACAATGTCAGTAGTATTATTCGCTTTCATTGGTAGATACAGCTGTGTATCATCGGCATAACAGTGGAAGTTTAATTCATAACTTCTGATGATTTGTCCCAATGGTGTAACATATAGAGAAAAAAGTATGGGAGCAAGCACAGACCCTTGTGAAACATCGAATTTCACTGGTGCCGTGGAGGAGAAGGATTTATTAAAAGAGACAAAATAAAACAGACAGGATTCCCCGCATATAACCATGCAAAAGAGATACCAAAAACATCTTCTGTCTTTTAATTACACAGTCTTTTAATTAGAACTGCATCTATCGTATCAATATCGCTGAGATCTAGCAATAACAGTAGAGCTGATGAGTCCTCCAAAAGCCTCCTTTGAAGGAGGAGATCATTAGTCACTTTAACTAAAGCTGTTTCAGTGGAATAAGAGGCCCTAAATGCAGACTGAAACGGCTCAAGGAGGTCATTTTCCGAGAGATATAGAGTAAGTTGTTTTAACACAACTTTTTCGAGGACTTTAGATAGAAAAGGTAAATTGGAGACAGGACGGTAATTATTTAGGCATCCAGGATCCAGAGTAGGTTTTTTGAGTAGGGGTTTGACCACAGCCTGTTTGAAGAGGGAAGGAACGGTGCCAGTAGACAGGGACAAGTTTATAATGTTTAACATAATTTGCC
Source organism: Perccottus glenii (assembly GCA_024416835.2). Classification (NCBI taxonomy): domain Eukaryota; kingdom Metazoa; phylum Chordata; class Actinopteri; order Gobiiformes; family Odontobutidae; genus Perccottus; species Perccottus glenii. The sequence goes on from CM044546.2 coordinate 59,703,547, forward strand.
CTACATAGGGCCACAGTTCTATAAGCTGTTTAACTCGCAAGATATCCACGAGGCATGTGGATATGTCAGCTCATCAAGGGATACAGGATCTAAGACTGATAGACGAGAGGTCAGTGGATCCAAGTGAATGGGTAAAGTAAATTGAGAGGTGTCTTCAGTTGTTTTTGGTTGGATTAGCTTAGCAACTGTCCCAAAAAAAAAAAACTGGAGTTATTCTCATTTTCTCTGATTAGAGATGAGAAATAGGCAGCCTTTGCAGTGCTGAGGGCGTGCTTATAGGTGTTTACACACAAACCTGTTTTTTGTCTTGCGCCATTTGATATCAAAACTCCTGCAGGCCTGTTTCACAGCCCCGGGTTTCCCAGCTATACCATGGCGTAGGTCGTCTGGTATGTCTGGGCTTTGTCCCAATATTTCCATCGCAGCTGCGCTAAAACTTCGGGAAGACACAACGCATTTGTTAGAATTTGAGGTAAATGTACAACTTATCTCAAATTCCACCAGTGAGTGAATAAAACAGCAGATGAAGGAGGAGACCAAGAGATGGGAAACATCTATTCCCCAAGCCAAAACAAGATCAAGATAGTTTCCACTAATGTGTGTGGGCTCATGAACAAACTGGTTGAAAGACAGGGTTGCAAGCAGTGATTGAAATGCTCTGGCCAGAGGATCAGATTCTTATTTAGATGAATATTAAAGTGTGGGGCGGCAGTAGCTCAGTGGTAGAGCGGCCGTCCTTCGAAAGGCGGGTGGGCGGTTCGATCCCCGCCCGAAACATCCCAAAACATCATAACATCCTCCTCTCCCCACAGTTCCTACTGTCGTTGTGTCCTTGTGCAAGACACTTGCCTCGAGTGGTGTTCCAGCTGTAACACTGGTGAATGGAAGCTTCAAGTAAAGCGCTTTGAGTGCCTAGGTGGAAAAGCGCAATATATATATATATATTTTTTTTTTAAAGTCACCAACTAGAAGGATGTTATCTGAGTGGATGTGTTTGAGAACTAAATAAATTTACCATATCTAACAGATTTAGGCAGAATACATCAGGATGGCACGGCCTAACCAGACAACAGACAAAAGCTGCTACATTATAGTGATGGGAAGTTCAGTTCATTTTACTGACTCAGTTCTTTAAGTCTCGTTCAGCAAAATGAACGAATCTTTTTTCAAGTCATTTCGTTCATTTCAGCAGAATCTAATTAAAATGTTGCATATTACAATTTTTAATACATTTAGTACTTTTGGAATAAAAACTATAATAACTATAAGCTAATGCATTCATGGCCAAACTTTGAAAAATAAATTATAAATTCAATGCAGCTTACTTCCGGCAGAGAGTTCAACTCACCTCTTAATCCAAATAGTTTTTTTCCTTTGTCACTTCATATTTAGCTTAGCATTAATTCCGTCAACATGTCTGGTCTGGGCCGTGACAGCCTCATGTAGCTGTAGCTAATACATCTGTCGTCCGAAACAGAAAGGACTCATTCATCTCCGAATCGCTCGCTCGCTCACTGAACGAACGAACGACACTCGAGATGAACAGTTCCTTTCCGCTTCCGCTCTTTCTCTATGGGGAAGGGACTTGGTGAACGAGCGAGCGACGACTCGGAGATGAACAGTTCCTTTCTGTTTCCGGTAACTGCATACTCTTTCTCTATGGGGAAGGGACTTGGTGAACGAACGAACGAACGAAACGAACGACTCGGGAGATGAATGACTCCTTTCTGTTTCCTGTATGAGATGTGGTGCAATGCGCATGCGCGGGTCTACACAAAAATGAACGACTCGCTCTCTGAGATGACTAGTCGTTCCCGAGTCATATTAAAGACTCGTTCAAAAAGAACGAATCGTTCATGAACGACTCATCACTACTACATTATCCAGTTCCACACCCACACTATCATGACTAGCAGATTCTCTAATCCCCTGCGACCTGCTGAGGTTCCTTGTGTCAAATGCACCGAATGCTCCTGTCTATATTTCCAGACAAAATGGCAGCACCAGGTCCAGTCGTCTGCCCTCATGAGGCCTGAGACCTATGCAACCATATCCATTCTGCTTGCAATGAAAGGTTATGGTTTAGGCAGTAGACATCAGGATGGCACCGCCTAACCAGACAACTAAAAGCTGCAACATTATTCAGTTCCACACCCGCACTATCATGACCAGCCACCGGTTCATGGAAATTAATCTACTATATTGTTCACCACTACCCCTTACGGGGAGGGGGCCAGAGACAATTAATGACTGTATATTCTGCTTGTATGTAGTGCGAGTATGTGTCTGGGGAAACTCTCCCTTCCTGTGTGATGTCAGCACCCTAAGGATTTTCTACAAACACAACATTCCAGTCCACTTTAAACCAGGAAACACGCTGTGTCAAAAACTGGTCCATCCTAAAAACAAGATCCCAGGCCAGATGGTTTGAGTGAGGGGAGAAGGAAGCCATTTTTGTGAAACAGAGGTGGTGGCAACAAACACAGCACCTGAATGGAGCAGTTATACTAATGACTCTGCACCTGAACGGAGCAGTGGCACTAACACTTTGCACCTGAATGGAGCAGTGTCACTAACGACTCTCCTGAGCCTTAACGACTCTCACATCAGGAGTCACACTTCCCTTTCAGAGCCAACGACCATGAGACCAGAACAGCCTGGCCCATCAGGTTTGGTTTCAGGTCAAACTCCTCCCTGTAGAGATATAAGCTCAGCTCTCTTACCAGTTGATCTCAGAATTGATAAAGTCTCTTGGAATTAACATTGCAGGTAATAGACAGGCTGTTGTTCAGCGCGGACAAGCGGACTTGAAAGCGCTGAAACTGGTTTGCTGTCAGAGGCGGGGACCTCTGACTGCAAAGTGCGGACAACCGGAGGCTTGCGCAGCTGGACCGGGACAAATATCGCACTCTCTGCAACAACTGCCGGAGCAGCTGAGCTGACACTGGAGCTATCGCTATCAGACCTGCATCTGATACTATCAGAAAACCCTGACACATCTAAAGTAACCAAACCCTGTGCTGATCTAGCTGCTCTAACTTGCAAACACGTCTCTCTAATAGAGACAACCTATCTAGCAACAACAAACAAGAGTGGCAATCCATTGTCACTAACAACAACAACACTGAGTAGCTTAGCTAAGCTAGTGTCAAGCTAAGTCAAGCCAACTGTTGACAACAAACGGAAAACTCTGTACAGACAACAAAACTAACCACCAGTAAGAAAACAATAGTAACAAACACGACAATCAAGGTCTGCTCAGCGCTAATTCATGTGCTAAAACCCGCTAGCATGTTAGCTAGCACAAACAGAAGTGCCCTGTTCACAAGACAGCAAATTTACATTTACATTTACATTTAGTCCAATGACTGTAAAAGGGCTGGACAAAGCAAGCCCGCTTCCGGGTTGGAAGCCTATTAGGAAGTAGGGGTAGGCTCCATCAATCATGACCCCCGTTGACATCCATTGAAAAATCGGATTACGAAGTGACTATTTTTGTCACAGTCATCATTCTAACTCTGCCGTCTTTGTTTGAAAACATTCTTATTATTTCCGTAATCGTTTTATTGATATTTGTCACATAACTCAAGATATTAAGATTAATAACTAACCTATCAGCTGCCTCCATTCTGCTATGTCGGGGTCACGGGGGCGTGGTTTGGTTGGCACTCGCTCCGTCTTGCTCTCGGGAGAAGAAGCCCTGGATATTTATGGAGGTACAGAACCGAGACTCCCGGATAGCTAACCATTTTAAATTAGTGAAATTTAAGCTTTTTGCTACACCCAAAGTTTGTTTTGGGTTATTCTATGTTTTCCGAAGCTTTTTAGCCAATATGTCTTCGTTTTTTGTTAGTTGCTGCTGTTCATGAATGGAGATCGCTTACTGTTAGCTAAAAGCTAACGCTAGCTGTGTTTGGTTTAATTCAGCTGATTTAAATCACTTTTTCATCGTCCAACTGCACTAAATGAACCACGCTTCAGTTTCTAGGTGAGTACATTTTTGCATGTGTTAAAATACTGTTCAGAATATATACAGTTGGCTAAACTATTGAGCTTTTGTTAGCTGACCCGAAGGTGGCTGCTAAAGGCCTATCTTAACTACTGCTCCACTGGACCAAACTTGTTTTATAATATGAAGATACGATCATATCTAACCTTAAATTTTGGAAGAAAAAGGGCATAATGCTCTTATAGTTTTTTTTAATAGTAAAATAAGGATACATGTCTGACTAAATAATTACTGTGTAGTTTGCAAACCTAGTAAAGGCCATAATATAATAATGATAATAAAAGCAAAAATTAAGAAGTGGGCTTAAAGTACTCTTTTAAAAAAATCTGGGTTGTGCCATTTTGGTAAATACATTTGAAACATGCCTATTTTATGAAAATAGATCTTGTTCTCTCTCCACAGATTTTCTAAAGATGATGCTGTCAGGCTGAGGCTGATCAGAAGAGAGACTCTTGGTTGTGGTGTGAGCACTTTGAAGAGGATATTCAGACAAAAGGTGGTTGTTACATTACACTACACATTACATTAAACATTACACCTGCAATGCCCACTAACCTCTGAGACTTTTTACTCAAGAAAACACTTTCCTTACTCTGCAGTCATACATCCTTTAAACATTACTGTAGCTAAAGTGCATGTGTTTTATATATTTTACATATATTTGTACATTTGTCATCTGTAAATCATGACAACAGTAGACAGGTAAATGTTCATGGCAGGTTTTCAACATGATAGACATTACCTATAACCCAGTACAGTTCACATTTACTAAAGTATTACATTTTGGCAAATGTAAGTTCAAATCAAAGTCTACTATTTTCTAAAAACAGTCCTTACACACACAGTCACATACAGTGAGCTGGTGAATAAAAGACCAACATTAATGTTGTAATTTGTTCTGTGATTAACAGTAAATCTCATGAACAGAGGTGACCGGTCCCAACAGCAAGACTTGTTTTAAACATACGTTTTTACTTTGTTCTCTGTCTTTGCAGAGCCCCTCTACAGTTACCTGTCTGCTTCTGTCGGCCCTCTCCAGTCCAGTCCAGTTATCGGTCCTCTCTGCTCCTGCACAGCTGACTTCACATCCTGGTCCATCTACAACTTCAGCTTCTTTTAAATAAACTTAAACTCAATCAAATCTCTATTTATTTATGTGCTTCTAGGTTTTGAAGGCATATATAAACTGTATTTTAAGCTCTTAAATCTGACAATTTATACACTTTCTATTTAAGTGAGTTAAACTTTTAAATAACATGAAAGTAGATGAAAGCAAACCGACATAACTTTAAATCATTTATTTATCACTCTAGTGTTATTTTAGCATGCCATAAGCAATAGGAGTTATTGTGGAAAAGAATAGGAAATCATAAAACACATTTTTTGTTTCTTTTTAAAATGGGGAATAATAAAGTAGTGGTGCAAAGATGGAAGGGTTTCTTGAACTTTCAGGTTGTTCCTGAGGTCTTTGACCTGCAGCTGCACGGGTAAGGAAACTGAAAAACAAAAATCAAAACTGGTTTAACACATATTTACTCCATCTCAAAAATACAGCACTTGCTTCTTTGACTACAATTTCTAAATAACCAGTTTCTTAAAAAGGGTATGCAAAGTGCCTATTTTTATGTATTTATTAGAATAAGTTGAAGAAAATTACCACAGATACTAAGATTTCCAACAGAAAATATCATTCTAAAGGATCAACTTTATATATCTTTACAACATACAGTTTATAATTATGAGGATATCTATTAATAATATAGCAGTTTACTATTGTAGATGTGGTTTTGAACAACAAAGATGACAAACATAGTGATAAGTTAAGTAGGTGAATATATAAAAAAAACGTAGATATTGGTGTAAAAGTGAAATTTACCTGAATTAGAGCAGCAACCAGAGGGCGCCGGTAACAGGGACGGTGAAGGAGCAGCGATGCTAAGTTTAGCTCAGGGCTCGGAGCTTTACGGCTGTCTGCAGGAGCGAGCACGTGGTCAACGAACAAGCGAGCTTCTGATTGGCTCACTGGTTACCATGCAAACGGGCACTCAACTCAGTCCATATGCCCAAATTGGGACTTCTGGCTCCATAAAATCAACATGGCGACCACCCTAACGGCTAAAAATGGCGACTGAAATAGCGTCAATCTCGAGGTTCGTAACGCTATGGGTGACGTCACACTCCCTATGTCCAGCCCTTTTACAGTCATTGATTTAGTCATTTAGCACAGGGGTTCCCAAACTTTTCCATGACAAGGCCCCCCAAATTCCACCAGGTTCTGGCCAAGGCCCCCCTTTTGCACGGTGTTATTGAACCCATCGACAAAACTACACCAAATGTAAATAAATAAATAAAACACCTAGGTCAGTGGTTTTCAAAGTGGGGGCAGTTGGAAGAAAAGCAAATTATAAGTAAATATTTATATTATGAGTATTTTTATGAAATAGCATTATAATTTGTTGATATCTCTAATGCAATTTCATAAAAATACTCATAATAATATAAATATTTACTTATAATTTTTTTTTTTTTGCTTTTTTCTTCCAACTTGCTGGGGCCCCCCTGGCGCCCCCTGGCGGCCCCCCAGGGGGTCGCGGCCCCCACTTTGAAAACCACTGATTTAGCAGACACTTTTATCCAAAGCGACTTACAAGTGAGGAAACAATGGAAGCAATTTTAACAACACAACACACAAGGTACAAAAAGCATAAGTGCACAAAAAAACTAGTCAGTTTAAACCCAGCGCAGTATACAATGCTAAGGATAAGAGATTTTTTTTTTTTTTTTTTTTTTTTTAAGAAAGGAATTGATAGAAAGTAAGTAGAACTCAGTGTTTGTCAGTCAATTGTTGACGGAAGAGATGTGTTTTCAAATCTAGTTGAATTAGAATCTAATTAAACCAGTATAACAATGAATGAGGTGTGATGCACAGTTAAAGTGTTGATAATGTTAAGAAATAATAGAAATGTAACTTTAGGACAACAAATTGTTAGCATCACTGGGATGCAGCAAAACAGCCCCAAATCAGCTCACCACTAAACAAGCCAACACTCTGTTTTCCTGCTCATGTGTCCAGATGTGTGGTGCCAGCCCACATCAGCTGCTCCTCTCTGCTCCATACAGCCCGCAGCTGCTGCTCTGTGTGCACCAGGAGGGGCTGGACTGTCCCAGAGCACAGCCTCACTACCAGAGACAAACACGTGCAAAGATAATTTCAAAGTGGTCCTGACTTATTTCCTCAAATAAAACATATTGTCATATACTGTATGATGTTTGCTCTAATGGTTTAAATGGAAACAGTCGTAGCAGATATAACTTTGATGACACAAAGTAAAGGGTGTTGAAAAGATGGTGCATTTAAACAAAACCAGGACACGGTCTGAAAATGGCACATTTTCTGGGACATACGCCTAGCCTCATCTACCTGTGCACTGAATAAAGTAAAGCACAATTGTGGTTCATATCTGAACTTTATTTTCTTGTTTTGTGAGAAAAAAAAGGACATTTGTTAGGCCCAATCCCAATCCTACCCCTTACCCTTAGCCCTGGTTTTGTTTGTTCATGAGAAATGACAGTCCCAATTTTTATTTGGATCAAGGGAAAGGGCTGGAACCACACTTGAAGCAAAGCGGTTAGATAATTTTCTATAATGCAGGGTGATCACCAGCTTCGCTATATATTATAGTTGTTCTAACTATACTATAGTTTATTCATATATATAAACTAGGCTATATGAGATTAATTTGGCTATAGCTTATTTTATGAAGCATTAAATCAAGGCATATATATATATATATATATATATATATATATATATATATATATATATATATATACACATACACACACAGCATCGGGAAACTCAAGGAAATCCATTTGGTGTGGTTTATAAATTGCAGTAAAACAATACATCGCTATCAAGGCTTGCTTCACACTGTGGAACAGACTTTTAAAGCAACACAAGCAACCGTTTATCCATGAGCACAAAGTCTGAACTGATGCTGAATATTTCTGTTCTCTCCAGGCTCCGCTCGTCCTTCTTGTGGTGGTTCTGGGGGGAGTGTCTTCACTAGACTTCAGCTGTGAGACCCTTCTTCTAATGGCCTCCAACCTCACAGGTTTGCACCAACTGTTCCTTTTACATTTCGATACAATAACCAGTATGTACGCAGTGCAGCGTTAAGTCGTCTAGCGGAACATCGACCTGGTTTCTGTTGGTCATGTGTGATTTGTTGTTATAAGAATTCTTTATCCTTATTTTCCAGAGAGACACGTAGACAGCAGGGCTGGACTGGTAATCTGGCATACCGGGCAAATGCCCGGTGGGCCGACGCACTTGGGGGCCGGTCCATATAATATGATTTTTTTTTTTTTTTTTTTTTTTTGATTGGCCAATGACCGGCCCATAAAGCAGGGACAGCGGCCCATTGGTTCATTTTTCATACTGACAATGGACTGGCCCAATCATCTCTTAACAGGCTCCACCCCTCCTCCTCTGTTTCTTGTGTCAGAGGCAGTTAGTGGCTCAGAGCCAGAAATCTGTGGATTTAGGATGGAGAAACAAAAGTGCAAGGGGGGTGCGGAGAAGTTGCGGGCCAAAAAAATAAAAATGCTAGAGGTTGATGCCTCAACATGTGCAAAAATAACAGACATGTTTAGTGCTGTAGCTTCAGTATCCAAGCCTACAGTACCTGACGACATTTGCAGAAACATGGAGAGTGTAATTGAAACGGTAAGCAGGAGGAAAGTGTGTGTGTGTGTGTGGGCCTGGTTGGGCCACGACGAAGATGATGATTTACCTAAATTAATGAATATTATAATAAGACAACTTAATCGTTGTTGCCATTATATAGTCTGTCAGATTGTCACCCACTGCACTAGCCACCCAGTCAGCTAAAGTCAAATAACACAGCATAAGCTAGGTTAGCAGAGTTAACTTATTCAATTGCAACTTTGGCTGACTATTCTAATGTTAACCCTTTAATTCCCATAATGGCCATACGGCCCTTCTCTAGAAAAACTTAAATGATGCCATTTGATTATTTTAATTATTACTCAGAATGGCTGCGCTAAAGCGCCCACGACGTAACGCATGCTGTAGCGGCCCCTTGGATTTAATGATCAAGACGCAGAGAGTTTCAAACGGGTGTCAATTTATTTCTTCCTCTCAAGAAGCACCAGCAGCACAATCACCATGAACACCGTGAAAACTCATTCCGCTCTCCAAGGGCGCTAATCAAAGTGTTTCCACCATCCTCTAGTATGCTTTCTAGCTTCTTCCAACAACACGCGATCACCGTGTTGCGAAGAGATAGCAGCAGGAAGTGTTAGCGTCACAGAAAACATCCGAAGAAGAAAATGATCCGTTTTTCAAAATAAAAGCGGAAAGAACAAGGAAACATTGAAGAACTACAATGTCTTATATTAACATAATATAATACTGTGTAGGAGAATATTAATACGATTTATCAGACATTTACACATGCTATTTGGGGATTAAAACTCGCCTTGCATTTTGAAAGCTGTATATTTTTGTTTAGCTGTATATTCAACGAAGTAGATATTTGTTCATGTTTCTAATGAATTTCCAACATCATTAATATGCAATATTTACGGTGAGTGAATAATATGAATATCATATATTTTTAGGACGTTTTGTGTGAGTAATTTGGTAGTATAGGTTGGTTTTCTTTTTTTTTTTAAGGAGAGTATCTCAACAATGAGAGGTAAATCTTGTTTGGTGTCATATTAAATCAAATCTTGAATCTTGAATCTTGAATATTAAAGAGGGGTTTGTGCTCTTTAAAACAAAGTAGCCTATACTTGCAATTGTAAACTAGTTTTTCTGCTGTCTGGTTCATTGGAAAAAAAACATTTCTTTTAGAATTAGCAGTATTCTACATCCACATTATATTGGGTTCTAAAGGGTTAACTAGCTTTTATAACATGGAGCCCTTTGTCCATCTAGAAATCCTGCTCTTCAAGAATACAGGACTATATAACCAAAATGGATCCTTACTAAGTGTACTTTTAATAACTCTTCCAAATAATTGTAATCCTCTCTCTCTCTGTCCTTATGTATAGTCAAGCCAGGTTGAGTTAGCAGTGGAGGAGAGAGACAGGGAGGAACCTTTGATCACCAGGGAGTCTGTCAAGAGAGAGTGAGTACACTGGGCCACTTGCACTGGTACACTGGTCCATGGCACTTAGTTCTCAGCTTTGTAGGGGTTTTTGGAATGGAACAGTAGATATGCATATCTACAGGGACCGCAAGGATGGTGTACTAGTTGGTTGTGTCTGACCGATTGTGGTGGGCCGGTCTGAGCAAAAATGCCAGGGCCTTTTTTTTGTCCCAGTCCAGCCCTCGTAGACAGAGTATAATTTAAAAAAGGAATGGCCAGGTTTAATTCTTGCAAGAATGAAGCAATGCACAAACATGTCACAAGTGGTACAGAATGAGGTTTGCTTGAAAAAGTAAACAATACATTAGATTTTATATCATTGCAGTGAAAGCTGTGGGAGGCGTATCTTTCACACACTCCCCAAGGCACAAGCTCCAGGTGCAGAGTCCTCTCGTGGCAAGTTATGTCTAAGTCTAGTCATGTCTAGTTCCTGCTTGGAGTAGCATGAAGGACATGACATGATCATGATATGAGCACCCAGTAATTATAAACAATAGGAAATTAATAATGATTATAACCTTTGTGCAGTTGATGCTGCTAGGTCCCCGATTATATCAACGCAGCACTGGTCTGTGAGGCAGATCAGAGTGACTGTTGTCATCACTGTGTTTCAGAATCAGAATGAGAATCAGAATTCCTTTTTTAATCCTCGAGGGGAAATTATTTTTGTTACAAACAAGCATTACTGACCATAGACAAAAGATAGAATAGCATTCAAATATGCTAAGAATATCAAAAAATTTAATAAATATCAAAATACAATATACAATATCCCAGATAATAAAATATAAAGTAAAAAAAACAAAACAATAGAATTTACATTCAGTAACCCACTTTTACATGATAAAAGTGTGTAAGGGTGTAGTCCTCAATGTTTATATGTGCCCTAGAGTGCAGAGTTCAACAGTTTGATGGAGATAGACAGGAATGATTTTCTGTGCCTCTCTGTGGTTAAGTGTGGGAGCTAGTGTCTGTGAGTGTCTGTCAACCCTCCATCTCAAAGAGAATGGCCATTCCTTTGAGGTCAGCAATGTCCAAATTTTGTCTAGAGAGGCCAGATGGTTTGTGAGAGGCGTGAAGAAGGCTATTTTTGTTCAAATGGAGTCACACTGCCCTTTCATAGCTGACAACTAGGAGACCAGAACAGCCTGGTTCCATCATGTTTAGCTTCAGGTCAAACCCCTCCCTCTAGAGACATAAGCTCAGCTCTTACCAGTTGATCTCAGAATTGATAAAGTCTCTTAGAATTAGAGACGAAATGTCTTCAGCTTAAAAACTGAGTCCAGATGCCTTCACTTTAACTTTTTCTCCAAGATGTCCTGGATGACTGAGAACCTTCACAGACTTGTCTGTTACTGAACAAGCTTCTGTAGCTGGTCAGCACATTGTGGAGAGGGTGAGAAGGATAGTCCAGTATAGTCCTAATTTTGGACAACATCCTTCTCTCAGACACCACTGTCAGAGAGTCCAGTTCCACCCGAACAACATGGCTGGTCCTTCTGATGATCCTATTGAGTATGTTAGTGTCCCTCGCCCTCAGGCTGCTGCCCCAGGAGACAACAGCATACATTATGAAACTGGCCATCGCAGACTCGTAGATGTTGAAGGACCTCAGTTGTCTTAGAAAAGAGTCGTCTCTGGTCCTGTCTGTACACAGTGTCCATGTTCTTGCACCAGTCCAGTTTGTGGTCCAAGTACACCCCTAAGAACTTTACTCCACCACCACCTCAACAACACTGATCCCTTTGATGTTGGTAGGGGTTTCTAGAGCCTTTGTTGACATTAGGTCCACCACCAGCTCCTTAATCTTTGTCACATTGAGCTGTAGGTGTTTTTTTTCTTACTCTATGTGACAAAGTTGTCTACCACTCACTCTCATTCCCTACAAACATCAGCCCCACTGCCACCCAGGAGAACCACTTCTCCACCTCGGCCAATACCTAGAGTTCAAAGCACCCCTGTCAAACCCCCTCAACCTCCTCCCAGACCTGCTACCATCAGCGATTAGGACATTGAGGGCCTCTGCTATTCCAGGACTCATAATAAACCACTTATCAACTTGAGGCCCTGGGAGAGAACACTCCCCCATAGCTCTATAGTCAGAAGTTGAAGATTGGAGAAGAGAATAACAGTTAGACTGTCTAATCAGACAAATCTGATTCAAATCCCTGCAAACAGGTAATGTCAGGTCCCACTCAAACGGACTTGAAACTTGCAGTGTTCTATGTCAGGTCTTTAGGGAATTTTTAATGAATGATTTTATAACTTCATATAAGCTTGATTTTATGTTTTTAACAGAAACATGGTTAGACAGCAAGACTGGAAATTTTGGTCATTATTATCTAGCCCATCTAATTTTACATTTTTGTACCAAATACGAGAAAACAAAAAGGGTGGGGGTGTATGTGCCTTTCTTAGGGACAAACTTTTTATCCCTGTGGTAACTTTTCTGACACCTCCTGCTTAAAATCAAAAAATACAGGATCGTGAGGCCATGCATTCACAGTCTGTATTCATACTGACAAATCAAGATTTTATCCATTCTTATCACTTGGGGAGTTTTCATCATTTGATTATTTATCATTCAAAATGGAGTTAAGGTTTTCTCCATCTATATTATATGTAGCATTTAATTGATGAGTTACTGAAATGCTTTCAGTTATCTGCACAGAATTTGAAAAAGTAGTCATATCAGGTGATTTTACATTTACATTTATTCATTTAGCTGACGCTTTTATCCAAAGCGACTTACATTAAGCTTCTAATTACCATTGTTACAGCCACTGGAGACAAGGTGTCTTGCCCAAGGACACAACGACGGTATGAACTGTGGGGAGAGTGGGAATCGAACCGCCGACCTTCCGGTTGAAGGACGGCCACCACTGAGCCACTGCGCGCCCTTAATGAGCATGTGGATAATGTTTGTGACAGGAATGCCAAAGAACTTTTGGTCTTTGTCAGCATGTTAATGAGCCAACCCATAACAGAGGTCACACTCTGGACCTGGTCATTACTAAGGTTTGTTCATATTTCAGATGTCACTGTGATTGATCACAGATTTCAATCTGTCCATAATTTCAAAGGTTGTTGCTGGACCTACAGTTGTACAGTAGAGACACATAAATGAAAACACCAGAACACAGTCAGTGTTTGAAAATGCCTCATCAGGTCAAGTTGATGATTTGTTGAATTGTTATACTTCAGGTGTTTTAAATGTTATGGACACCATTGCTCCTGTTAAGGTTAAAGTGATCAGGAAGAGGCAGAAGGCATTGTGGAGAAATGCTCAGTCAGGTCACAGAAAACTGAATGCCAAAAAGACAAAAGAAAATGTGTAAATTGAAGTATGAGGTATACAAAGAAGGATTTGCATGTTCTTAATCAAACTTTGCAAAAAACAAGAGAAATATTCTTCTCAGAGATCATCAACAACAGCAGTAACAACTCTTGTGTCCTGTTTGCTACAGTGAACAGATTAACAAACCCTCCTGCTCCTTTTCCTCCAGAATTAGTTTCTACCACTAAATGCAATGAGTTTGTATTGTTTTTTTAATGACAAGGATCAAGGCATGCTCCAGTCCAAAGGGCATACAACAACACTGCAGCCATCTAGGAGACACTTGGTTGGGTTACCACATTTTACACCCATTAATAACAGAACAATTGAAAAAATTGTCTCCAGCCTGAGTTCATCCACCTGCTGCCTCGATGTTTTACCCACTAGATTTCTAAAATCAGTACTAAGCAGTTTGTTACCACAACTCACTGATATAGTCAATAATTCCTTACAGTCTGGAACATTTCCAAGGGCCTTAAAAACTGCTGTCATTAAGCCTCTCCTAAAGAAGAGCAGTCTTGATGCTACAGTGCTCAACAACTTTCGGCCCATATCAAACCTTCCATTTTTAGGGGAAAGTTATTGAAAATGTCACATATACAACTTAATGACTTTCTTTTACTTAACAACTGCTTTGATCATTTTCAGTCAGGATTAGGCCTCACAGACTGAGACTGCACTTATCAAAGTCACAAATGACATCCATCTGAACACTGACGCAGGCAAAGTCTCTGTCTTAGTTCTGTTGGATTTGAGTGCTGTGTTTGATACAGTGGACCATAAAATCCTGTCACAAAGATTAGAGGAATGGATAGGTATCACTGGAACTGTCCTTAAATGGTTTCAGTCCTATCTTGAAGACAGAACATACTTTGTTTCAGTTGGTAACTGACATAGCCCTGACATGTGGGGTTCCACAGGGGTCTATCTTGGGACCCCAATTATTCAATCTTTACTTGCTCCCTTTAGGCCAGTTATTACGCAGCTGTGACATATCCTACCATAAATATGTAGATGACACTCAGCTTTACATTTCACTCACAGCAGATGAAAATGGACCAATCCATTCACTGTGTCAATGCATTGAACAGATTGATGTGTGGATGCAAAGTAATTTTCTCTAACTGAACAAAGAAAAGACTGAACTAATCATCTTTGGGAAGAGAAACAAAAAGAATATCTCGTGTCTCTTTCTCAAAAATCAAAAAAATCAGGTTAGAAATCTAAGGGTCATCATGGACTCAGACTTGACTTTCCACAGTCACATTAAGTCAATTACATCATCTGCATTTTATTCCCTTAAAAACATTTCCAAAGTCAAAGGGATAATGTCTTAACCAGACTTAGAAAGACTCTAAATAAAAATAAAATTGCCTTGCCTCATCATCTCCATTAATACATCCCACTAAAATTTCTGAAGGTGGCAGTGCAGTAGTTGAAGTCTGTGGTGTTGAGAGTGAGGAGGAAGGGAGAGAGAACCGTCCCCTGCGGAGTCCTAGTGTTGCTGATCACTGTCTGACACCCCCCGATTGTGGCTAACCTGTACATGGAGAAAGTGGAGGGACAGAGCTCTCGTGTCTTTCCCAGGTACAGTGCTCAGTCACTGGTTCAGATATGTTGATGACACGTGGGTCAAAATCAGAACCCAGGAAGTAGAAGCTGTCACAGAACACATCTACGTATTGGGCTTCCGTAGAGAGAGAGGTATTGTGGGTAATCAACAAACCTAGACAGTAGCGGTCTTGGGCAAATGTGGTCTGTTAGAGAGATTTACTGTTTCCTGGAGGTTTGGGCCATTCATTCAATAATTTTCCTCCGCTTAGTCCTGTTAGGGGTTGCGGGTGACTGGATCCTATCCCAGCAGCTCTGGGCCTTAGGCGGGGTACGCCCTGGACAATGGCCAGTTAGTCGCAGGGCTGACATTTAGAGACAGACAGTGACATTCACTAGGGACACTTTAGATTTGCCAATTAACCTATACATGAATGTGTTTGGATGGTGGAAGGAAGCTGGAGTACCCGGAGAGAACCCACGGTAACACGTGGAGGACATGCAGACTCCTCACAGAAAGACCTGAGTCAAGAATGTTTGAGGGTCTTGAACTCACAACGTTCTTGCTTTGAGGCAAGAGTGCCAACCACTCTGCCATGTTTGGGCCAATGATTTTATAAATGCACAGCCATGAGTAACATAATAAACAAATTATATAAAAACAATGGGCCAGTGCCAGGGTTAACAGACGTGCTTCGTTTATCTCCATATTTCGCTAGCTCATCATGTCAGGCTGGTTGTCATGGAAACATGTGTGTGTGTGTGTGTGGGGTCACTGACAGTCAGTGCTGTCAGTGACCAATGACAGCACTGACACATGGCGTATGGTTTGTTGTTTGGGGTACGGTAAAAAGCACATTTGAGAACAAAAAACAAAATAACTGAAAAAGTATACAATTTGATCTAATGTGCTCCGAGGCCACACTAAGGATCAAACCAAGCTGTGTGAAAACAGTGTTTATTTGTGAGGACAGGACACTCCAAGTAGAAGTTTATAGAAAACCAACACACTTGCATCAATATTTGCTGATTGATTCCCACACAACCTTAGAAGGTAAATGGAAAGAAGAACAATACATTTTGTAAAGCCCTGAGAGACTGTGGATAACCTAGATGGACTTTCAACAAAACCAAGAGGACATAGGAACCAAACTGACAGGAACCAGAGACAAAAGGGAAGGGTGTAGTTATCCCTTATGTGTCTGGTTTATCTGAAAAACTTTAAAAGATTTTCTACAAACACAACATTCCAGTCCACTTTAAACTGGGAATACTCTGCATCAAAATTTTCTCCACCCTAAAGACAAGATCCCAACAAACAGAGTAATGTGGTTTATACAGTTCAGTGAAGAGTACAGTAACAGTTATGTTGGAGAAACAAAACAACAGTGCTGAAAACATCCTCTTGTTTCAGCACAGAAGAGCCAATCCTGGTGGAGCTGAGTCTTCAGTCCACCTCAGTTCACCTTTCAAATAGAAGGGACATTCCTTTGAGGACAGCAATGTCAGAATTTTGTCCAGAGACGCCAGATGGTTTGAGAGAGGGGTGAAGAAAGCCATTTTTGTCCAAATGGTAAAGCCCTCTCTGACCAGAGGAGGTGGCCTAAGATCCATCTTGCCCACTATTTACAACAGTGTTCTGAAACTTAAATCAGAACAGTTTCACTCTAGAAAGTCAACAACAACTCAATGGAAGTGATACAAATGACTCTCCCATCTGGAGTCACACTGCCCTTTCATGGTAACGACTAGGAGACCAGATCAACCTGGTCCAATTAGACCCCTCCCTCTAGAGATAAAGCTTAGCTCTCTTAGCAGTTGATTCTGAATTGAAAAGGTCTATGTAAAAACCTAGATGCCTTCAGGTGCCTTTGCTTTAACCTTTTCCTCCTGTGTAAAATGTTTTTCCCCTTTATTTCTTTTTAAATATGCACACATACAGTAGATTGTTTTTGTATTTTTAATGATTATATTCATTTAACGACTGACTCTAAGCAAATATAACCATGAAGAGCCACCTTGATCCAATCAAACCAAACTCGAAAAAGTGTGTTTAGAACAAGAACATTTGGAAACATTTGGAAAAAACAACATACACATACAAACATTATCAATTACATGTCCTTGCCTTAAAATCAACAGAACATACTTTAATACACAAAAAGTAGGATGAACTAATTTCACTCACAGCACAAGACTGATGAGAATTAAAACAGTCCATCAGTCAGTGTCTGAGTAGGTGTGTGTGTGTGTGTGTGTGTGTGTGTGTGTGTGTGTGTGTGTGTGTGTGTGTGTGTGTGAGTGTGTGTGTGTGTGTGTGTGTGTGTGTGTGTGTGTGTGTGTGTGTGTGTGTGTGTGTGTGTGTGTGTGTGTGTGTGAGTCTTTATTTATTTGGAGCCCCATTTGTCTTCCTGGGTTCCATGCAAAATCAACAATTAACAGTTATCAATTAAGATTAAAATATGTGTAAGCCTTTCCAAATAGTTTTAGTTGAACTTTAATGTAGACTTTGTATAAACAGAGAAAAACATTACCAATGAGGAAGAGCGGCTTCCAGTCCTTTTACACACGAGGTCCAGGTACCTCTCAACCTCCAGCACAAGCTCAGGCTCCTTTCCCGTCAGTGAGGTGACATTCCACGTCCCTAAGGCCAGTTTCTGTGTTTAGAGATAGGATCATCGGGGCAATTGCCTTTGGTTGTTGCCCATTCCACTATGCACCAGCCCCTTTACGGTTCCCCCCGCAGGTGGTGGGCCCACAGGAGGTCAGCCCCACATTGCTCTTTCGGGCTGAGCCCGACCGGTCCTCCGTTTGGAGAAGCCTGGCCACCAGGTGCTCACATTCAATCCCCAATCCCGGGCCTGGCTCCAAGGTGGGGCCTCGGCTGCACCATGCCGGTTGACGTCACAGTCCTTGCTTTTACTTGCTTCATAAAGGACTTCTGAACCACTCTTAGTCTGACCGGTCACATAGGACCTGTTTGCCTTGGGAGACCCTACAACATAGATATGGTGGCGGTTCAAGGACTAGAAAACACAGTATGTGACTGAAATTTTTTTTCACTAGCATTATTTGTTATAAATAATTATAATAATTTAAACATTTTATTTATTTTTTTTTGGCTATGAAGGTCATACAGGTCATCTTAAAGAAAACGACAAAGCAAAAGCTAAGCTCTCATACCAGTTGATCTCAGAATTGATAAAGTCTCTTGGTATAGGAGACGGAACATCTTCACCTTGAAAACCTAGTCCAAATGCCTTTGCTTTAAACTTTTCTTCAATTTCTTCTGGCACAACAAGATTTTCTGAGGCACACCCAGAAGTTTATTTCTGGCTACGCCCTTGATACAACAAAAAACAAAAACAGTGACACAGCTGCAATCACAGCAAAAGGTGGCGCTACAAAGTTTTAAGTTAAGGGGGCTGAATAATTTTGCACGCCCAATTTTTCAGTTTTTTATTTGTTAAAAAAGTTTGAAATATCCAATAAATTTCATTCCACTTCATGATTGTGTCCCACTTGTTGTTGATTCTTCACAAAAAGTTACAGCTTTATATCTTTATTTTTGAAGCCTGAAATGTGGCAAAAGGTCGCAAAGTTCAAGGGGGCCGAATACTTTCGCAAGGCACTTGTATAGTTACATATTGTAGGCTACAGTGTAGTTACATGTAATTACAGTTACAGTATGTTTGTTACATTGTACTTAATGAGATAGCTACAATGTATTAAGACAAGAGTAGTGTAAAATAAGGGTGTTACAACAAAAACACTTACAACAACACGTAACGCAATGCAGGA
Organism: Perccottus glenii; assembly: GCA_024416835.2. Lineage (NCBI taxonomy): Eukaryota > Metazoa > Chordata > Actinopteri > Gobiiformes > Odontobutidae > Perccottus > Perccottus glenii. Next base: position 59,722,424 of record CM044546.2, read on the forward strand.
TTAATAAATGCAATTAATGAAAAAAAAAAAAAAAACATTTATGAAAACAGCACGCAAATGTAATTAATAATTGTCAATTTAGTTACAAGGCACCCCAGTTTTATTGACTTTTTGAAAAGACACTTTCATCTGTCAGAGGTTAGAATGCTAAAGCACCTCTATTAAGAATTATTTTTCTCAGGCAATTAGATCTTGAATGTGGGACTTATTTGACAAGTCATGTACTTGTGGCAATAACCACTAAATAATTATTTATTCCTTTTTCGTCAATCACAACATTGTGCATAAACTTTAAGAGTGGATTTGAGCTTTGGCCCTACAGATGACCAAGATAGCTGATGCATCATATGTATGTTGCTTCAAAAAGAACAGCAAAGTACTACCCTTAATGTTTATTTCGGTCCAAAAAATTTTAAAGGAAAAAAAGAAAGAGTACAATATTATCATCACTCAAACAAAGCCCACACTGACCGAAAGAATGTAAGGGGTGAAAGGGTCAAAACAAAACAGAAAAATAAAAACACAAGACAACCACAACAGGTTTCATTGACATCAGAAGGTAAAAAACAAATATTGTTTCTTTCATTCTCATTTCTATCAATTGTCCTTGATTTTTTGATCTTTCTGTCTAGACCATTTCACAAACTGATCCCTCTTACTGTAATACTCCGTTCCATTACTTTTTGTCCTGAATCTGGGTTTTTTAACGATTTCAGTCCCTTTTGAGGTTATATTGACTTTTTTTTAAACCTCTTTTGGATATTTGATGGTAATGTTTTGTTATTTGTTTTATTTATAATTTGAATTATGCTAAAATATATTACATTATTAAATTTTAAAACCTTAAATTTTACAAATAATGGGTTTGGAGCCCTTTTTTGTAAAATAAGTATAGGCTGTAAGCAGTGTTGGAAGTAACGGCGTTAGAGTATAACAGCGTTACTAACAGAGTTTATTTTTCAGTAACGGAGTAATCTAATTAATTACTTTTCCCATCGTTGTAACGCCGTTATCGTTACTGAGAATGTAAAGTGTTGCGTTACTACAATTTGGTTGAATAAAGCGCGAGGTGCTTTGGCTACACATCAGCTGCTGCTGGAGAGAGCAGGGGTGGGGTTTTCAAAAGCGCTGATTGGCTGACGCGGTCTCACTGCAACCTCTGACTTCCACTAAACACAAGACAGCGTCAGCGACAATGGAGAGGAGCCGGGGAAATTCAAAGGTGCCGTTCTCGAACTGGAAGTACCGACACTACTTCTCGTTAATTGAAATTAAAGGCAAGAATGTTTCTGTAACATGCTATGTCCCGGAAAAAAGATTTTATCCACGTCTGCCTCAAGCAACTCAAATCTTATGAAGCACCTCACATCAACATATGCTAACACGACACTTGTTGCTACTGCTAATCCCAAATGAAGTGTGAGTTCCAGTGAAGGAGACGGAGCCACTGTTAAAACAAGCAACAATGATAGAACATAAAAAATAACTTCAGTTACTTTGCTGAGTAACTGAGTTACTTTTACAATGTGGTAACTGAGTTACTAACTCAAATACTTTTTGGGAGAAGTAATTTGTAACTGTAACTAATTACTTTTTTGAAGTAAGATGACCAACACTGGCTGTAAGTATGTTCTACATGTCGACCCCCAAATTTCAACACAGTACGTTAATATGTAATTCACAAAACAATCCAACAAACTGTGAAACAAACTTTTTAGTGACAACAATGCCCTTGCTGTTTTTGATGTGTTCAGTACCCAGACTGGTAATTTTCACCCAATGTGTAATATTGTTTAGCTCATGCTGTATATTCTCACTTAGTTTTAGTATTGTTGGTGTTGCAGAGTACAGAGTGGCATCATCAGCATTTCAGTAACACTGAACACCTAACAGCATGCGACAAGTCATTTCTAAATATTGAAAACAGAATGGGGGCCCAAACAGCTGCCTTGTGGAATACCAGCTTAGCTTAGCTCTCATGTTGCCTCATGTGCTGGAGATACAGTAAAAGACTGATGCTGAGTTGTTGTTTTACCTCTAATCAGTCACTGGTTCCAGTTTACCGTCCACAACAACAGCAATTATCTCCGCCTCATTGAACATCCCGTAATCCTGCATTGACAATATTTCTCCATGTAAACAAACATAGCCAGAGCTATAATAGACACCTAGGTTTACGTTTACAATTGGAGTAGAAAATGCTAACAAAAAATACTAGATGAAGTTTATTTTATCTTATTTAATAATAAACCATTTTCTTTAAATACAAGATTTTTAAAAAAGCATTTCATAAACTTTGTGCTGTATAGCTGCAGACTGAATTGTATTTGTATGTGTCTGTGTTTACAGTGAGGACCATGGTGTTGAACCTGACGCTGACCTTCACTAACTCTTCAGGTGAATATTCTCCATTTAATAGTTTTAGGTGTAAACTGTGGAGGCTGGTGGCTGTAACATTCTACATCAATGAATCCTGCCATTCTGATTTCTAGCCTTGTTTGAATCACATACAATAATAATAGGTCTTTGTGTGTAATATAATGGTTGAATCAGACACACAGTCAAGGGTTACTATAATACGAGTGGTCTAGTGATGCACAGTTCGACCCGATTTCAAATTCACAAATCTAATCTGTCAACCTGACTCGAGCCTCAGCCTAACCCCAACGCTTTAAAGCTATTGCCTTGTTTGTAAAAACAAAACCATGTGTTTATTTGCTTCCTGTTAAAACAATGTCATTAATGACTTAACAAAGGTCAGTTTACAGATTTATTTAACAAAGGTCTATACAAATATTAAAACAAAAAACCACGGGCTATTATTAACACAAATAATGCACAGCTCCTCACCAGACACAACCAGTGTGCTTTATCTTCCTCGTGTGTTTGAACTGCCTTTTTGCTGCACTATGCATAAACAGAATAAACTTCACATTTCCTTCTGGCCTCTAGAACACAACCAGTTGAGCTGAAAAAGAAAGGATAGTCACATGCATCAGTGATCCGTCCAAAAAGCAAGCACATTGTCATGACAATCATTGACACTTTTTCCTTCAAGAGTATCTACCAAGAGCAGTTGCACTATTTAATCAAGTAATTATCCCAAATTAAACATGGTAATTAAAAGCAGCGTATCAGTGCTATATGTCTAAGAAACTCAAATCTAAAATGTACAAGCTGTAGACTATTTGGCCAGCACAAAATAATCACACAAACTGGTTTCAGTAGATAACCTCGAAAGGGCCTGTAGGTTTGGGATCAGGGTTGTTGTCAGTCTCTGTGCCTCAGCTTTTTCAGTGTCTTAAAATGTGGAGATTTTGTGAGTGGTAGTTTTTTTGTAACGTCTTTCCAGCAGGGTTGTGTATGTACTGCATGTAGTCAGGATCACGACACTCACGCTTTGGCGCTGTATGAACCAAATATAGATGCCTTTCAAGGATAATAGTATTTTCGCCCACTTTATAAAACACATTCAAAAAACACAAAAGATTCCTGGGGTTTAATTAATAGACAGGTTGTAAAGTGCTACAAAACATAGATTGAGCTATGTAATGATGAATTTGGCCTATGATATATATTATAATTCTTTGAAACAGATCTCAAATTCAGGGTGCTTTTTTGACCCAACCCACCTGCACTCAACATATTTTTTCTCATTAACACATCCGACTCGCCTGAACCCGTGGGCTAACTGTGGGTTACAGGTCGACCCATGAATCACTAGAGTGTGTTTACAAAACAGACAACATTCTCATTTTAGATGAAACGGTGTCACATCCAAATGTTAACAAAAAATTGTCGTACAATTACTAGGATTTCTCTTGGTCTCTCTTGGATTTCTCTAAAGCCTTGTTTCCTCTGTGGGGTAGGGTACAGGTCAGGTCAGTACAGGTACAGGTACAGGATCGAGGGACTCATTCCACTCCACTCTGCTGGGTTCGGAAGAGAGACGTTAGCTACAGAAACAATGACATCTCTATAGTATTGTCTCTGTCTGAGATACAAAATGTATTTGAAGCAGACTTTTTGAAACTTGAATATAAAATCTAACAGCAGCAGTTGCTAATGATAGCTGCTAGCTAGCTTTGTCATCGGGTTTTCCGTTTGAATATGAATGAATATGAATTTGTTTCACAGAAACAAGATGTATTTTATTTTTAATAAGACATCTGTGAAGGTTGTCAGTCATTCAGGTAGTCCTAATACTTGTCACTTGATGTTCCCAAACTTTTGGTTTGGGAACATGCCAGTACCAACCTGAAACGTACCATCCCAGAGGGAACAAGGTCTATACCTACACAACACATTGATATTATCTTTCTCTGTATAGGTCTGTTCTGTGACCTGTCGGTGGATGGAATCGGAACATGTTGGCCTCGAAGTGCAGCAGGCGAAGTAGTCTCCAGACCCTGTCCAGAACAGTTCAACGGGATTCACTACAACACATCAGGTCTGTATCAACTATTTAAAGCAGAATTTTGAGATCAAATATATGATCAGATGTGAGCAGATGTGGTTAAACACACTCTGACAACAGATATCTGTCCAAATATTTGTGCTATAGACACAAATGAGCTACAGTCGCATACTGTCTGTAATTGTATCTCTGAATCTGAATCCAGCGCATCTACTGTAGTTTTATATTCCCGCCTACTTTTTACAGGCAGCAAATCATACGGCGGCTCAACAAACCTGACAAATGACAGAGCTAAAGTGAATGGGGGGGTGGAGTGCCCCCCCCCCTCCCCCCAGAGAAATGTAGCAAGCTAAGCTACAGCATCATGGCAAAAGTAGTTTACAATTTTTTTATTTTGTAAACTATTGTTTTTATTAAAAAAAATTGATATTGAACCAACTGCATTCCAAGCCAGTGCTATCAATGTTCAGATAAACTGTTTATTTAAAATTACACATGTTGTTCAAAGGAAAAGTAGCATTTATTTTCTGTCAGCATTAGTTCCATTTGTAGAATTTATTTGTGTGTGCATGTAGCATTCAATAGCCTACATAAAAGACTTGTCTGGTCTGGTCCTGACCTGGTCCTGGTCTGGTCTGGTTCTGGTCCTGGTCCTGACCCGGTCCTGGTCTAGTCCCGGTCCTAGTCCTGGTCCTGGTCTGGTCCTGACCTGGTCCTAGTCCTGGTCCAGTCCTGGTCTGGTCCTAGTCCTGGTCCTGGTCTGGTCCTGGTCCAGTCCTGGTCTAGTCCTGGTCCTGGTCTGGTCCTAGTCCTGGTCCTGGTCTGGTCCTGGTCTAGTCCTAGTCCTAGTCCTGGTCCTGGTCCTGGTCTGGTCCTGGTCCTGGTCCAGTCCTGGTCTGGTCGTGGTCCGGTGCTGGTCTGGCCAAATAATCCACCATTGTCACGTCCTTTCCATTTTATACTTAGCATTAAAGACTAGTGAATGCCATTGTAGACATACAGTATGCAAATGAGCCACGCGTTTTTCACAAATATAAACAAATGTGCTCAAAGCGGTGTTTTACTGCAGCGAACATTAACAGAGAACAATAAAAGTCAGGTATAAGACGCTGTGGCTCTAGAGCAGTGTCTTTTATAAACTGTGGTTTATGCAGATATTTAAAAAAGATGCAGACCTACGGCTTTGGACCTTCTGGTGATGTATGTTTAGGCAGACATCTCTGCACTACATAATAAATAAAAGAGCTTTGCTCCCAAAAAACTATTTGATTCCAAAAACAACATTGCTACACTTTGCACATTCCCAACACTGTGCCGCTATGCCTTCAGACGTAGCTATGGTCATGTGATTGGTGTAAATCAGTCATGTTGTAGATCCACTGGTGGCAAAAATAAAGCGTAGAATGTGTAGAATAAATGGTTAAAAAAATTAAAGTAACTTGTTGAGTCTAGCCCAATGTAACCGAGTAAGAGTAGCATTATTCACAAATCAACTCAAGTAAAAGTAAAAAGTATGGTGCAGTAAAACTACTTTTAGAAGTAATTTTTTTCAAGTTAATCAAGTAAATGTAACAGAGTAAATGTAACTTCAAAAAAGTAATTAGTTACAGTTACAAATTACTTCTCCCAAAAAGTAATTGAGTTAGTAACTCAGTTACCACATTGTAAAAGTAACTCAGTTACTCAGCAAAGTAACTGAAGTTATTTTTTTATGTTGTATAAGGGTATTACGTTCAGCTTAAATATCAAATATGTTTAAATTAACAGATTGAAGAATGAAAACACTATCTATAGTATTTGGTATTTATTTCAACTCAATAGATTGCAGTCTGTCATATGATATACATAGAAATAAAAACATAAAAGAAATATTGAAAATGAAATTCAATGGCAGAATTAAGTCACACAAATGTAAACTTGTGTAAAAAGAAACAAAGGAAGATCTGGCTAAAAAGTAGTGCAAATCTCTGTACCTGTGAATTTTTGCACAATAAACAAAACACAATCCAACTCTCTCTGTAGATTAACATGTTGTTCATTCATAAAGAAAATGAATAATACATTAATCTATTCTAAAATACTCCTCTCATCTAACAACTAAACCAGTGGTTGTTGCTGAAACGTAAAATCGAGCGTTGCTTGTTTTAACAGTGGCTCTGTCTCCTTCACTGGAACTCACGCAGCTGCCTTTGGGGTTAGCAGCAGCAACAAGTGTCGTGTTAGCATGTGTTGATGTGAGGTGCTTCATAAGATTTGAATTACTTGAGGCAGACGAGTCTTTTTTCCTGGACATAGCATGTTACAGAAACATTCTTGCCTTTAATTTCAATTAACGAGAAGTAGTGCCGGTACTTCCAGTTCGAGAACGCCACCTTTGAATTTCCCCGGCTCGTTGTCTTGAGTTAGTGGAAGTCAGAGCGCGCAGTGTGACCGCGTCAGCCAATCATCGCTTTTGCAGCGGTGTCATCACTCCTGCTCTCTCCAGCAGCAGCTGATGTGTAGCCAAAGCATGACACCTCACGCTTTATTCAACCAAATTGTAGTAACGCAACACTTTACATTCTCAGTAACGATAACGGTGTTACAACGATGGGAAAAGTAATTAATTAGATTACTCCGTTACTGAAAAATTAACGCCGTTAGTAACGCCGTTAGAGTATAACGCCGTTACTTCCAACACTGCTTGTTACTACCCACCTCTGCTCAATGTACAGCCGCCTTCTGGGCTGGCCCTTATCCTGACCACCCCAATGGGAAATCTCCAGAATCTCCCGATTAACACAACAAACATGACTATAGCCAAGGGTCATGGTCTGGTGTAATACAAACCTTGATGCAGCTCGTGTTTCCAGTGCAGTGCAGGACAGTGGCATCAGCAACATCATATTTGAAGAGAAATGTAGGTGTCTGGTTTGAATAAGTGCTGCTGTGTACTCATTGCAGCAGTACATGTGGTCATTTACTGCTGCAATAAACAGTAGAAGAAGAAGAGTGTTCCTGGTTGTTTCCTAGTTTTCTAAACTCCAAACACAAAAAACTAAGACTGCATCTAGACCTCTAGAAACTGGATTCCACCAAGATC
>CM044546.2:59735682-59748182 GCA_024416835.2 Perccottus glenii
CAAGCAGCTGCTTTTTCTGAAGAATAAAAAAATATAATAAAAAAGACTTTGGTGGAAACTCGGTGTTTGGCTAAAACAAAAGTAAACCCTGTCTTGTTTACTGCTTAAGTTACACAAAGAGAAAATACATATTGCTTTGCTCCAGTGTTCAGAGTGCTTTTTATCTGTTTATTCATTTATTTTCTACACATTATGCACAGCAGTTAATCACAGGACTCACTTTTTAGTCCTAGACCCTAAAACACTGTGGTGCTGCAGACTTGAAAGTACAGCAGAGGTTTTCTGTTTTGAAGTGAAAACCAAGTCTGGGCCTGATAAAGTCTGAGCTCCAGTCAGACTTAATCCTGCAGGACTGAAGTTGTTGAGGTGAACTCCAGCTCCGAGCCTGCAAATGACTCAGTGAGAACTAGAAGTGAGAGTGATGCTGGGCTCTGTTGCCACGGCTACAGTGACTCAATAAAATAAATAAATGAAGTAACAGATTGAGAGGAACACCAGCTGTGGAGCATTTAGACTGACAGCTTCAGTCTCTGCCCTCAACTTTAGAGAAACACTTCCTTCCTCTAAACCTCCCCAAATACTAGATACCATGAGATAGGATACAGGAGACAGGGAACAGGGGACAGGATACAGGATACAGGAGACAGGGGACAGGATACAGGAGACAGGGAACAGGGGACAGGGGGCAGGGGACAGGGGACAGGATACAGGATACAGGAGACAGGGGACAGGAGACAGTATACAAGAGAAAAGGAATAGGATGAACCCAGGACCTTCTCCATGAGAGACAGGAGTGCTAACCACTCAGGGACAGGTTCAGTTCTTGGTGCTTCTGAAAACCCAGTGCAGTCTCTGCTATAGTGTCAGATAAACCAGATCTGTCCCTATGGTTTAACTGGAAATGTTTCAGAGTGTGTATTAATTACAGCTCCCTTATTGGACGACTGCCAGTACCGCGGTCCAATCACACAAGACTAAACTGACTCTCTCAGTGGGACAGAGTCACATAAGCTGACATATGTAGCCACTGTGGACCATCTGGACCAGGATATTTAGGAAATATCTAATTAAGAAATCAATGAAGTAGAAAAAAGACAGAAGGAGGGAATGAACAGAATAACAAAGGAAAGGAGGCTGTTGCCTGTTCTAGCAGCAGACTGATAGATTTGTAGCATCGTAGCGGCTGATTTGAGAGGCTGTACTCACAGAGTTGAAGTTGTAAGGAAAAAGTGAAGGCATGTAAACAAAATGTATATGTGTAATTTTAGCATGAATATTTATTAAAAGTGGAGGTTTTCACTTAGAACATCAAACTTTTGATACAGGTGTGTAATTATTTTTTACAAGTGAAGAGTTTGACTTACAACTAAAAATTTGGCAGAGTGGTTAGCACTCCTGCCTCACAGCAAGTTAGTTCAAAACCCGGCCGACTGAAACATTCTCGGACGACTCCGGTCTTTCTGTGACGAGTCTGCATGTCCTTCACGTGTTACTGTGGGTTCTCTCCAGGTACTCCGGCTTCTTCCCACCATCCAAACACATGCATGTATAGGTTAATTGGCAATTCTAAAAAGTGGCCCTAGTGAATTAATGTGAGCGTGAATGGTTGTCTGTCACTGTCTGTCTCTAAATGTCAGCCCTGCGACTAACTGGTCATTGTCCAGGGTGTACCTCGACTCCGGCCCAAAGCTGCTGGGATAGGCTCCAGTAACCCGTGACCCCTAACGGGACTAAGCGGTAGAAATTAATGAATGAAATCTTCAGATTGCAGTCTACATGCGCACGCATTTTGGAACATTTCTACCTTTATAGATTTTACTGTCACTGTCTTACTGATCTGTCCAGAGAAAGAAAGTGTGATTTTGAAACTAAATGTTTTATTTTCTTCTGTCTTCTGCCTGTCCAGAGGAAGAGTAAAGTTCATTACCATGTAGCAGTCATCATAAACTACCTTGGACAATGCATCTCTCTGGGGGCTCTGCTGATGGCCTTCACCCTCTTCATGAGACTCAGGTAAGTTCGGACCACATGTTCTGGTCCACTGTGGTGATGTGTTCTGTGAAGGCTTCTACTTCTTGGGTTCTGATTTTGCCCCACGTGTCATCAACATATCTGAACCAGTGACTGAGCTCTGTTCTCCACTTCCTCCATGTACAGGTTAGCCACAATCGGGGAGACAGGTTATCACACACAGCAGCTGTGTTTTTGTCTATTACCTCTGAACTGGAAATAAGTAGTGTTCAAACATATCTCCAGTAAACTGCAAATATGGTCCAGGGTGAGGTTGGTCCTGTCCTGTAATGCTGTGTCCAGTAGTAGTTCCACCAGTCCTTTATTGGTGGGTATGCACGTAAAGAGGGATGTGACATGAAAGGAGCCAATAGTCTCATCTGCGTCTAGTTGTAGATGTTTGCTTTTGTTAGTAAAGTCCTGTGAGTTGATGATATGAGGCTGGGAGTGGCCTACCAATGGAGCCAAGATGGTGGCCAGAGACAAAATGTCTTCACCTTGAAAACTCCAGATGCTTTTGCTTTAACCTTTTCTTCAAGATGACCCGGATGACTGAGAACCTTCACAGACATTAGTGCTGCTTTGTAGAGATTTTTTTAAACAATGATGCAGATATTTGGTGCCTTCTCATTTTCTCCGATTGATTGCTTGAGGGAAAATGTTGTATCCTTGACAACCATGCAGTAGAAATTTCAATGACTGCAACGTGATATTTTGTCTTAAAAGAAAATTCTGCTTGAAAAACGCTAATGTGAACAGATTTGTTCTGCATGTTGCAAACATTAAATCACATTAATTGGACACAGACATTATTTAGAATAGAAGGGAGGTTTTGGCATCAGTCTGAATAGTGTGGCTTATTGCATAGACTGTTTGTTTGATGCTTTACCTAACGCTGATACTTTTATCTGCTGGAGGGTTTATGTCAGAGCAATGGTTAAACAAAAACACTGAATAAATAGATCATCTGGATGGTTAGAGCAAAGATATACAGTACAGTAGGTGAATCAGTCACTTCAAATGTTCCTTAGTAAATGAAAGTGAGAGGTTGTCTGTCAGTGTCTGTTCGCTCTGAGATGAATGAATCTATTTCTGGAACAACAGCTTGAAGGAGTTAAATGAGTATAATCCCAACTTTAACTCTTCTGTCTTGCTTCAGGAGTATCCGTTGTCTACGGAACATCATCCACTGGAACCTCATCTCAGCCTTTATTCTGAGGAATGCCACATGGTTTATCGTCCAGCTGACCATGTCCCCAGCGGTTACAGAGAGCAACCAGGTAACTATAGCAGAGATCGTAATGTATCAGTCACCCTTGCACCCAGCAAAAAGACATTTATTTTTGTATAGTCCAATATCACAACAACAGCCGCCTCAAAGTTCTTAACATACTGCACTAGACAACATCCCCTGTCCTTATCCTGTCCTCAATTTAGACCCTGCAACTTCCCACCCACTTTGCTGGCAGACCATGTTTTAGGTTTAGGTGAGGTTTAAGTGACCTGAGGTGTGTGTCAAGTGACCTCAGGTGTGTCATGTGATCTCAGGTGTGTGTCAAGTGACCTCAGGTGTGTGACATGTGATCTCAGGTGTGTGTCAAGTGACCTCAGGTGTGTGTCGAGTGATCTCAGGTGTGTGTCAAGTGACCTCAGGTGTGTGTCAAGTGACCTCAGGTGTGTGTCGAGTGATCTCAGGTGTGTGTCGAGTGATCTCAGGTGTGTGTCAAGTGACCTCAGGTGTGTGACATGTGATCTCAGGTGTGTGACATGTGAACTCAGGTGTGTGTCAAGTGACCTCAGGTGTGTGTCAAGTGATCTCAGGTGTGTGTCGAGTGATCTCAGGTGTGTGTCAAGTGACCTCAGGTGTGTTTGACATGGGATCTCAGGTGTGTGTCAAGTGACCTCAGGTGTGTGTCAAGTGACCTCAGGTGTGTTTGACATGGGATCTCAGGTGTGTGTCAAGTGACCTCAGGTGTGTTTGACATGTGACCTCAGGTGTGTGTCAAGTGACCTCAGGTGTGTTTGACATGTGATCTCAGGTGTGTGTCAAGTGACCTCAGGTGTGTTTGACATGTGATCTCAGGTGTGTGTCAAGTGACCTCAGGTGTGTGACATGTGATCTCAGGTGTGTGTCAAGTGACCTCAGGTGTGTGACATGTGATCTCAGGTGTGTGTCACGTGACCTCAGGTGTGTGTGACATGTGATCTCAGGTGTGTGTCAAGTGACCTCAGGTGTGTGACATGTGATCTCAGGTGTGTGTCAAGTGACCTCAGGTGTGTGTCAAGTGACCTCAGGTGTGTGACATGTGACCTCAGGTGTGTTTGACATGTGATCTCAGGTAAGTGACATGTGAACTCAGGTGTGTGTCAAGTGACCTCAGGTGTGTGTCAAGTGACCTCAGGTGTGTGACATGTGATCTCAGGTGTGCGACACGTGATCTCCAGTGTTTGTCAAGTGACCTCAGGTGTGTGACATGTGATCTCAGGTGTGTGACATGTGATCTCCAGTGTTTGTCAAGTGACCTCAGGTGTGTGTCAAGTGACCTCAGGTGTGTGACATGTGACCTCAGGTGTGGTGCAGGCTGGTGACGGCAGCCTATAACTACTTCCATGTGACAAACTTCTTCTGGATGTTTGGCGAGGGCTGTTACCTGCACACTGCCGTGGTGATAACCTACTCCACTGACCGGCTCCGCAGGTGGATGTTCTTCGCCATCGGATGGGGTTAGGACACCCATTACCATCTATCTATCTATGTATTTTTTTTTTTATTCCTTTATTTATACAGGTTAGTCTCACTGAGACACAAGGCAGAGGTGTAAAGTACTTAAGTAAATGTACTTCATTACTGTACTTAAGTATTTTTTAGCTATTTTGTACTTGTATCAAAAATATAAGTGTAGCGTATATAGTGTATACAAGGGTATGTTTGTATGAACATATAGAAGATTAATTTTAATAATTTCAATAATTAATTTTGATATTAATATTAATTCATTAAAATTAATTTCTGATTAAAAGGGGCACCACCCTGGTTTTAACAGGTCCAGAGAAACTGTTTAATCTAGTCTCATTAATCTTAAAGGAAGAGAATTCTATTGTTTTCGAACATTTCTTAATATAAACAGAGAAACATTAATGTCTTTTATGGGGTTTTATTAAAAATTACACAGATCTAACACAGGTATAAGGATAACTAACATTGGAACAGGGAAGGAATTGGAAACAATACACAGGAACGAACAAAGGATTAAATACAGAGGTAAATATTTGCTTTCAGGTGGTTTGTGAACCAAAGGAATGTTTAGGCCTGTTAAACTAAATGATGGGATTTAACCAAAGGGGCTTTTAACGGAAAAGGGGATGGCGATTTTGGGCAGAGGACATTTTAACGACACCAAGGCTGTTGCGACGTGTAACGAGAGGACTTACTCTTGAGGTCAGTGGGGCTGGCCTGGTTAGGTGGGTCGCTATCAGCGGTCCGAGCGTCCTGAATTTTGGAGCATTCTGGACGCTTCCTGGAGCGTTCCACACCAAAGATGCCGTCGCGTCTCGTCCAGAGGGTTTGCAGCCTGGTGTAGAGAGAGAGATGTCTGGCTGTTGCCAAAAATCTGGGCCTCCGTGTACCGTCAAAAGTCTGTTATGCAGGTCATTGCAGTGTCTATGAAAGAGTGCTCAGCGGTTGCTGGTTAAAACTTGCTTCTGTGCGTGCTCTTTTTGGAGAGAGGGCAGACGCTTTAGCAGGCATGGTCTTAGAACAATAAGTTTACTCGTGCTAACACGAGGCTCAAGCTTTAGCCATGGTGGCATTTAACGGTCCTGGTGAACCGTAGACGCAGGGGTCAAGAGGCGAGAGCAGAAGAGGAAGAGTTTTGGCTCGCAGCCAGCTTTTATTGACTGAGCCGGGGGGCACTCTTCCGGCGGAAGAGGAAGTTGGCGGAAGAGGAAGTTGCTTGGGAACGTCTAAACTAAAGTTTTAACTAAAGTTTTTAAAACATTCCTTTTGTTTCAACCCATTCTCATAACACATAAACATTTATATTTGTAGGATTATACAAAGAAAAGTCGAGTATTATGAATATGTAGAATATTGTTGAAACATTAATTACATTTCATTTAAAACAAAACGGAAACCATAATGGGAGTTATTTGTTTGCAACTCCGTGTCCTGGAAAAGAACAGTATAAACAACACAATATCAAAAATACATTTTCCTTTAATGTAAGAATTACGAAATTGTCTTTTGATGATTGGATAGAGTCATTTGTTCATTTGACCACCAGGGGCGGTCTTTGATCATTCTTGGATGTTAGGATCAAAAGCATTCCGACTGTCACTCGGAGTGTAGACGGAGCGCTCTCGCTCCAGGAAGTGGTCTTTGAATCCAGCTAAAAACAACAACGTTATCTTCAGTTTATGGTTAAAAAGACATGGCGCCAGGGGGGGGTGGCACTGGTCCTGAGCCACCTTTGATCCCTGGTGCCTGGTGGACCTAAGTTCCACTGCTTGTAACAGCAAGAGCAAAGTCATTAAGAACATTTCTTGTCCATAAATTACTTTGGCCATACTTTTATCTGAAAGAAAACGGTGTTAAATTGAGGCTTCAGATACAGGCTTGTCTCTGAAGGCCTCTGGCAATGGCAGAAAAGGCAGGACAGTTAATCCGTGGGGATTCCAATGGTGGTTCTGCTACATAAGCAACTTTTACTCTCTACTCAACTACATTTTTGATTGAATACTTGTACTCTTTACTCCACTACATTTGAACTGACACTTACCGTTACTCGCTACATTGTGTTTGTGCACGTCAAGTCAACTTTGTCTGCCGTGGCTTGTTTCTTGGGTGTAAGAGGCGATACCGCCATCTGCAGGTTATTGAAGGTACTGGATGCTTTTTGTCTAAATGCGTTACTTCGTTGTGAACGTGAATTAGCAGCCTGCCGAACGCCAGGTGTTTCACAAAAATGATCGATGGCTGCAGCCACTGATGAAGATGAAGCCAGCTCTTCATGCAGTTTGTTTTGTTTTTGTTTGTCCATTTTACTGAAAATACATTTTTTTTTAAAGTTTTATTATATGCCTTTTTTGAACACTTGAGTTTGACTTGGACGACTTGTTTAATCTGTGTTTTTATTCTGCCGTGTCGAAATATTGAGGTGTTTAATTTCTTTTCTATATTAGGAAGTAAAAGCTCATAAAGAAAATTTATTTTTCACTGACCTAACAATATTTCTTTGTTTTGAGGACTAGTGCATCTAAGCCAACATTCAGTACGAGTAAAATACTTAGGTACTTTTAAAATGGGATACTTTAAGACTTTTACTCAAGTCCTATTTAAATTGGTGACTTGTAACTTGTAGTGGAGTAATTTTTACAGTAAGGTATCTGTACTTTTACTCAAGTATGACTTTCAGGTACTCTCTATACCTCTGACACAAGGTCTCATTTTCAATAGATACTTGTTTTATAAAGGAAGACATTACAATCAATACAAAACACTATGTAAAAATACCTATAAAAATTAACAATATAAATATACATAAAAATGTTACTATTGTATGTATTCATTCATTAAAAAATTCATTCATGAAAAAAATGAATGAATGAACTCATTTTGAATGAACTCATCTTTTTTGTATACTATGTATACAAAAAAGACAGATCATATAAAAGTCAGAAAGAGCAAATAATTAACTAAAAACAGAAGCAAGTGCTTATGGATGTATTTTCAAGTTCTATAATGATAAAAGTTTAAATTCCCAACTGACTGATCAGACTGGACAGCTTCAAATCCTGCTGAAGCGTGTTCCAGAGAGAGGGGCCGGATTAGGAGAATGCCTTTTTACCCAGCTCAGTACGCACTGATGGATGTAATAAAGGCTGTGATGGTGAATTGTGTTGCTCTGTTCTACTGTCTTAGTGTTATTCACCCTTTTACAAACTGTTCACACTGACAGGAATCCCATTCCCGATCATCGTGGCCTGGGCCTTTGGAAAGCTGTACTACGACAATGAGAAGTGAGTCACACAAACACACAACACCAGCTGTAGGTTTTATAAAGATCATGTTCTCCCCTGAGTTTACATCTTCTTGTCTAGGAGCTGAATTGAAAAACTCATTCAGACTTATGGACCATTTTTCCTTATGTGTTATGTGCTTTATGTCTTTGAAAACAACTTGTTTGTTTACAAAATGCTGCTGAGCTTGTTCAGTTTGTAAGCTAGATGTCTAGATATGCTAGATACTGAGGTTTGAATCACTTACGTTTTCATAGGCTGTGTCTTCCTATTCTAAACAACATTCAGATCAAGAGCGCTCTCTGATGGGCCCTGGTGTTACTGCAGCTGAGTGACACTTTACAGAGTTTACTAAGCTCTACTTTATTGTCTCCATGGGAAAATCCATTACCTGCATAATGCAGGGCCACTGGGGTAATGTTAGGAGCAGTGGGCAGTTCCTGAGCAGCACTGGTGGACCATCCCTAGATTAACTTTAGGAGCTTGCCCATGGTCACTGACTGAGGATTAACCTGTAGTACGTGCTCTGATGTTTTTATTGAATCTGATTGACTGTCTGCATGTCCTCCATGTGTTACCGTGGGTTCTTTTCGGGTACTCCGGCTTCCTCCTATCATCCAAAGACATGCATGTGTACCCCGCCTCATGGCTAAAGTTGCTGGGATAGGCTCCAGTCACCCGCGACACCTAACGGGACTAAGCGGTAGAAAATGAATGAATGAATGTTTTTTTTTATATTGTGTTTTTTAGGTGCTGGTTCGGTAAAAAGCCCGGTGTTTACATAGACTACATCTATCAGGGTCCGATGATCCTAGTTTTGTTGGTATGTAACGTCCAACTTTATCTCTATCCTGAACCTTGACCTTCCATGGGCCAATTCTGTCCGCAGTGTAGGTTCAGTTGCTGTAGGTCAGCTGCTCCACATCGAGCAAAAGAGTGTCAACAGCTAATTTTGAAAATTCACAGTACACATTAGAACATCATTCTCAGAGACATCTTGATCCATATATAAAGAAAGAAAGAATGTAAGGTACATTACAAACAATTTTCCTTTTTCTCAGATAAACTTTGTGTTCCTGTTCAACATTGTGAGGATCCTGATGACCAAACTCAGGGCTTCAACCACCACTGAGACCATCCAGTACAGGTAACTTTCACCTGGGCGGCTAACACACACCTGTACACACCTACCTGGACAGGACACACTCACCTGGACAGGACACACTCACCTGGACAGGACACACTCACCTGGACAGGACACACCTACCTGGACAGCTATAGCTGTTTGATTCTGAATTGCTGCTGCCCCACAGGAAGGCAGTGAAGGCAACCCTGGTGCTGCTGCCACTGCTGGGCATCACCTACATGTTGTTCTTCGTGAATCCTGGAGGAGACGACCAGCTGGCTCAGATTGTCTTCATCTACTTCAACTCCGTCCTAGAGTCTTTCCAGGTTCACTAACACTAACTCAGACCATGTTTGCCTCAAGTAACTCGGGTTAATACAGGGGTGGAGAAAACATTGGTACACTGTTGGTTCACTGATATAGACATATATTCACCGATCAGGCATTACATTATGACCACCTGCCTAATATTGTGTTGGTCCCCCTTTTGCTCCTAAACAGCCCTTACCCGTCGAGGCATGGACTGCACTAGACCCTAGTAACCCAGTGATTATCAACTGGTGGCCCGGGGGCTACATTCAGCCCCCCACAGCTTTCCATTTGGCCCCCCAGCCAGGACTCAACAGTAACGCTGTTCTGGGAACATATGCTCCTCGGGATGGCAGATTAAAGCACACACCTCTTACCTGTCACTGTTACAGAGTCAGTTCAGAAGGGGGGTGTGCACCATAGAGAATGTAAATCCACTTTAGCAAAAGGCATTCACTTGCTCACTGTGTCTCCCAGCTGCTGCAGCGGTACTTGGCCGAGTCAGCTCTGTGTGAACTTAATGAGCGGAACTTAATGAGCGGGACTTAACGAGCGACCAAGTCTGAGTCTGAGCTTTATTCTTTCCAAAACGGACAAAAAGTTACGTAAATGTCCCATCACCAGTGGAGTACAGAGAAAATGTGAGCATCAGGACTGGCCATCTCAGTCTCCTGACCTCAATATCATTGAGCCACTCTGGGAGATCTCAAACGTGCAGTTCATGCAAGGCAATCTAACCCCCAACACAGCAAAAGCGTTGCATTACTGCAGCATTTCACGCTGTTAAATCGCTGTTAGTCAGTCTGACAATTTACACCGGCTGCGTCTCAGAAGCGTCCACCAGCCTTTAACAACTCTCACATCGAGAGTTACACTGCCCTTTTATAGCTAACAACTATGAGACCAGAACAGCCTGGTTCCATCAGGTTTGGTTTTAGCTTAAACTCTTCCCTCTAGAGATATAAGCTCAGCTCTTCTACCAGTTGGTCTTAGAATTGATAAAATCTCTTAGAGACCAAACGTCTTGATCTTGAAAAATGAGTCCAGATGCTTTTGCTTTAACCTTTTCTACAGGAAATAGGCACCAGGTTTCAAAATAAACTTCTGCTACGCTATCAAAATAAAATCTCACTAAAACATAGCAGTGTAAACATTGTGCTTTTGGTAGTTTATGTTGTCTGATCATCAAGGATGCAAAATTGTAGCAAGAACAACCGTAAATATGCCATAACTTCTCTAACTTTACTTCCTCTTTTGAACTAAAAGATAAAAAAAATACAATAAAGTGTAACAAACATAATATGGGAATAGATAATGTACCATAGCCATTTAAAGAAGCAAGAAAGTATGGATGAAGTGGGCAAAAGAGAGGTAGATCCAGACACGCACAACAGCGACGCTGATGCTTCTGGTGTAAATTGACTCTTTTAAGCAGACGCGAGTAACGTATAACGCGAGTAACATATAACGCGAGTAACGTATAACACTCATGCGACGCTTTCGGTGTAAATTGGGGGTAAAAGCACTGTATTTGTTTTTCAAAATCTAAAATGCCAGTTAATTTATGACTACATAATGTATTTATAAATATTTTCATCATAACTTAAGCATACACAAACTAATCCATCAGTATCATGTCTATGAAACATGTCCTGTTTGGTCCTGACCACTCTCCTCTTTCTTCAGGGATTCTTTGTCTCAGTTTTCTACTGCTTCTTAAACAGTGAGGTATGGATTAAATTATTTTAATCTTTTAGACTAAATAATTTTATCATCTGTGGAACTTTGAAATATAAATACTGTAAATCGAACAACTGTAACGACTGGACCACAGACTCAAGCACAGACATCCTCTGAGCTGCTGTTAAAGAGCAGATTTACGAACTTTTAAATATATTCTTGATTATATTGATTTTATGACAATTATTTGATTACATATTCCCAGGTGATCAGTGCTGTCAGGATTCATTTTGATGAGTTATTGATCTTCCAGGTCCGCTCTGCTGTGAATAAACGCTGGCTCCGATGGCAGGACCAGAACTCAATGCGCAGCAGAACCATGAGGGCCACATCCATACCCACGTCCCCCGGCCGCATCTCCTTCCACAGCATCAAGCAGACAACTCACCTTTGACCTCTGACCCCTGGGCCCTAACCCTCTGAACTTTATAAACTCATATGAACACCTTTATTTACAACTGGACAAGCCTTAAGATTCACTGGATCCTTCTTATGCACTGATTTGTTTTGAGCCAATCACACACCGAACGCTGGATCTGAGCAGTGCTGGATAAACTGCAGTAAAGGACGTCCGGTCCTGTTTATAAGACATGTGGACTGTGTTATGGACTATGTTTAACACTAGTCTGAGTCACAAAATGGACGCCTCCTTCAGACACTGCTATACATTTAAATTTTTTGTCACAAAGCAACACCACGTGTTTCCCAATAACCAGGATCTCTGTCTGGAGTGTTTTAGCCAAACAGAGGACTCAGCTCTGGAGCCGAGGGGTGGATAGAACTGGCCTTACAGCTGCAGGTGTTGAGCTAAATTCCTTCTGATTAGCAAACAGACCATGTGATTTAAGGATTTGCTCCCCCTATAGGTCTCTGTCTGTAACTACACTGTTGTAAACTGTCATGACACTGTTGTGAACATGCCTCATCTCTCAGAGTTGATCTAGAGTTGTCAGCCCTGTCTGGAGGTTTTGTGTCTTTTTCAGGGAACCATCAAAACCACTTTGATGTTACATAGACTGTATATTTTCAGTGATTTTAATGCTATGTATTTTATGGGAAAATGTTACATATTGCTGCTTTAAAAACCTTTTATGTGACGCAGAAAACTAAGGGCTCAAAGGCAGGCTTTAGAAGGTGCAATAGAAGGGCAGGAACATGTCAAAGGAAGCCAGTAGTACTTGGATATTCTTGTAGACTAAGACCCAGATCCCTCACTGGAGAATCAGACCCTACTTTTTTCCTTTTTGGTTCAAGTTCAAAGCCTTGGTCCTTCTTCAGAAGCTGGACAGCTCTGAGT
>CM044546.2:59758182-59765682 GCA_024416835.2 Perccottus glenii
CCTGGATCTCAGTCTTCGTCTCGTCTTTTTGGCCGGTGCGTCCTCAGTGGAGTCCCTCTGTCGTTTCCTCTCTTCTGGCTCCTTCCCTTCCTCGTTCCCTTGTTTCCTCAGACAGCTGCAATTTCGTCTGCTGTAGTCCTCCACAGTCTGGTCGAAGGTGGAGGTGAGTTTATTGATGACGTGGTCTTTCTGTCGACACAGTTCAGTCAGATCTGAGAGCTGCACCTGCTGCTGCTCCAGTCTCTGCTGTGCTGCCTGTAGTTGCTCCACAATACACCGGTTATTGGGCATGATTATGTCATCCTTTTTAAAGGGCAAGTCCATACAGTAGTGACCCTTTTGCACACACACTGATTTGTCCATAATCTCCATAAACTTCTTGTCCTCAATTGACATCACAGGCTCCTCTTTCAGTGCCTTCTCATTGAACTCCTGATTGTAATATGATACACAGCTCCTCCTCCTTAGTAAAAATGACTGGACAGCTTCTCTGACCACCATCTCTGCTTCTCAGGGGTCCATTTATGAACCAGCCCAACAGGGTCCTCACAGCATAGGGTTCATTGTCTTCACCATTAATGATCTCCCATGGCTACATTAGCTTCGAGGCATTTGTTCCAATTAAAAGCTCCACATCAGTATTTCAGGGATCTTAATGTCTTTAAAATATTCCCATTTCTCGATGTCTCGCTGACGGTAATGTTGTTCTTAGAGACAGGAATGGCATCTTGGGTGTACACCTCTGGGAGTTCTGTAAAGTTCTCTCTTCTCAGCTCAGAGATCTTCTGTGACACAGTGGCTCGTCACCAGCTTCTCCTGGCCCATAGTGCGCAGCAAAAATTTGGTATTTGTGCCCCTCAGGTTCAGCTTAAATGCTACTCAGAGCTGGTGTTTACTGCATCATCTGCCCATTATGTTTGGAAATCTTGTGTGTCATAATAATCAGCACTAGTATTTATTCATTTTATTGCTTCAGATATTCAATATAGTGTTTTTTTCATTTATTTCCACTAGGATCCTGTCAGTATGATCCCAGTGGACACAACTGAAGAATCTCAAATATTGAGGGATGCATACTCAGAATTACAAAAACTGGCTTTACCTTTATTTTTATGCCAACACACTAACTTAAATACCCAACACAAAAGAAGGACTTAAGGTAGACACCATAAAGTAACTGGACATACAGTGCCTTGCAAAAGTATTCGCCCCCCTTGAACTTTGCGACCTTTTGCCACATTTCAGGCTTCAAACATAAAGATATGAAACTGTATTTTTTTGTGAAGAATCAACAACAAGTGGGACACAGTCATGAAGTGGAATGAAATTTATTGAATATTTCAAACTTTTTTAACAAATAAAAAACTAAAAAATTGGGCGTGCAAAATTATTCAGCCCCTTTACTTTCAGTGCAGCAAACTCTCTCCAGAAGTTCAGTGAGGATCTCTGAATGATCCAATGTTGACCTAAATGACTAAATGATGATAAATGGAATCCACCTGTGTGTAATCAAGTCTCTGTATAAATGCACCTGCACTGTGATAGTCTCAGAGGTCCGTTTAAAGCACAGAGAGCATCATGAAGAACAAGGAACACACCAGGCAGGTCCGAGATACTGTTCAAAGTTCAAAGTTCAAAGTTCTTTAGTTGTCTCCCATAGGAGAAATTTGTCTTGGACAAAAAGGCAGTACTGCAGCACAAAATAAAACACAGTCACACACAAGATGGTAAATACATAAATAATAAGGACAATTTTAAAAACAGCATTTTAAAAACAGCATGGGCAATGTCACCTCCTGATGTGCCAGCTCCATCAATAAGTCCCCGGGACAGCCATACATGACCATGACCTAACCCTAAACCTTAATTTATACCATCCCCCCCATGTACAGTGCATCTCAAATTACAGTTATCTTCTCGACCTCGAGTAGTGCCCTATGTTTGCGTTCCTCCCCCCCAACCGCTCGTTAGTGAGCTTTATTGAGAGAGGGATGAATGAGTTTTTAAGCCAATTGATTTGGAGAAGTTTAAAGCCGGATTTGGATACAAAAAGATTTCCCATCCCAAGGAGCACTGTGCAAGCGATAATATTGAAATGGAAGGAGTATCAGACCACTGCAAATCTACCAAGACCTGGAAATCTACCAAGACCTGGCCGTCCCTCTAAACTTTCAGTTCATACAAGGAGAAGACTGATCAGAGATGCAGCCAAGAGGCCCATGATCACTCTGGATGAACTATTGTCACAGAAGATTGCTGCGTAAATTTTCTCTGAGAACCTGGCCTCTTAGAATCCAACAAAAATCTTTTGAATCCTTTCTGGTATTCTCAAATTTAGTGGTTAATTGACTCAAGTTGTATTGCATTTAAATTGTGTTTCAATATTGAGGACAATATTTCCACTATCTGCTGACCTTGTGCTGTAGCCCAAGTTGATGGGCTTTTGGGCCTACTAGGACCTTGATAAACAGATCTGTCAACATTTGCAACTTTCATCAACTTCCGGTACATCCTGGTAAGACACATTATGCCTCCTAAAAATGCTAAAACATCTCCTTGTGAGGATGATGCTGTTGTCACAATGAGTGTACTCTCCCAGTTAATGGAGCAGCAGAAAGCGATCTATAAAGATATGTTATTGCAGCAGCAAGATAACTTTAAATGTTTTATTCAGCTGATCATGGATGGAACTAACAAAAGATTGGATAGTGTTATCAGAGATGTACAGGAGCTGAAGACCAGCTTGGAATTTACCCAAACAAAGTTTGAAGAGGAGAAGATGGGATGCACTGAGATTGAGGCAAAGATAAAGGCATTCAAGACAAACATTACTGCTTCTAAGCAGGAATTGGATGCAATGTTCAACAAGCTTGACTACATTGAAAACCAGAGCAGGAGAACAAATATTTTAATTGATGGCATTGCTGACGAGAAAGGTGAGAATTGGTGTGAATCAGAGAAAAAGGTGCGTGAAATGTTTTCAAAAAACTTGGGCTTAGATGGAATACACATGGACATTGAGCGTGCTCAGAGACTTGGTCAGTTTCAGGAGAGGGGAAGGCCAAGGAAAATTGTTGTCAAACTTCTTCGCATTAAAGACAGAGAGCTGATTCTTTCTTCTGCCAAGAAATTAAAGGGCACTAGGATCTACATTAACGAAGATTTCTCTGAAACTGTGCAACAGAGGAGGAAAGAGTTGTGGCCGAAGGTGAAAGCTGCCAGAGAGAGAGGTGATAAAGCTAGTTTGAAGTATGATAAACTGATCATCACCCCAAGGGCTGGACAAAGTCAGTTATTGGCCTAATGAGCTTAAAGCTCAATTTTATATATGGTTGTGTACATTCATGTGTGTCTGTGTGCAGGACTTATACTTGATGATGATAAAATAACTTAGGGTACAAGACATTCAACTAGATTATAATATATGACTTATTTACCTTCAACTAAGATGACCAGTATAAATAAACTACCTAAAGGTTTAATCCTTGCACATATTAATATATGTAGTCTAAGGAACAAAATTCAAGACCTGTCTTTATTTTTACAATTAAACAAAATAGACATACTTATGATTTCTGAAACTCATCTGGATCACTTCATAGACAATTCAGATGTTGATATAGGGGGGTTTTCAATTTATAGAAATGATCGAAACCGTTTTGGAGGTGGTGTGGCCATTTATATACGGGATCATTTCCCTGTTAAACTGAGGCATGACTTAATGCTTGATGATGTTGAAGTGTTATGGTTACAGGTACAACTTCCACATTTAAAACCAATTATTCTTGGTTGTTGTTATAGGCCACCTAGTTCCAGGATAGAGTATGTAAATGGTTTATGTAACATGCTAGACAAGTTGACTGAGGGAAACAGAGAGCTATACTGGCTGGGCGATCTAAATATTGATTGGCTGTCGGATATTTGTCCTCTGAAGAATAAGCTTAAAACTATGACGGACACCTGTGGTTTATCTCAATTAATGGATCAGCCAACAAGAATTTCTAGTAACAATACAAGATCTCTAACATCAAAATGTATTGATCATATTTACACTAATAATCCTGATATGTGCTCAACACCTGTTTCTGTAGGCTTTAGTGATCACAACTGTATTGCTGTCTCTAGGAGAACTAAGCTACCTAGAGCCTGTCCTAAAATCATTATGAAAAGATCTTGTAGGGCATTTAATGAGGAGAGTTTTCTAAATGAATTGGATAAGATTAAATGGAATTTGATAAGTGACATTGATGATGTGGATGCATCTCTTAATTTATTTATGGATTGTTTTATGAGAGTTGTTAACAATCATGCCCCATTAAAGAAATTTACAGTTAAAGCCAAAAGTGCTCCTTGGGTTGATACGGAGTTAAGGAGCTTAATGGCTCAAAGGGAAGAGGCAAAAAAGGTTGCGGTTCTTTCTGACTCTTTTGAGGACAGAAAATTTTATTGTATTTTAAGGAATCAGGTGACCAAGGTGAACAGAGTGAAAAAGAAAAAATATTTTCAGAAGAGAATTGACAATAGTGCTACAGATTGTAAGAGAATGTGGAATGTACTCAATGAAATCATGGGGAAAAAATCGACTTGTACTTCTTTTGTTGAATTGAATGGAGTCTATTTGACTAAGCCAATACAGATAGCAAATTATTTCAATGATTATTTTGTTAATTAGGTTTCTAACTTAAGAGACACAATGAAATACAGTGTTGTTTCCAACTCAAATGAGCTAATTGAAAGGTGTATTATGAAAGATAAACTGTGTAGTTTTGAATTTCATCAGGTTAATGTTGTGCAGGTGGAAATGTTGCTGAGATCTTTGACTGTTGGTGGGTCTGCTGGTACAGACAACTTGGATAGTCGGCTGTTGAAGTTATCAGCTGGACATATTTCTAAACCAATCTGTCACATTTTTAACAGATGTTTGATTAGTGGTGAGTGTCCAAAACTTTGGAAGGAGGGTAAGATCATTCCTTTACCCAAAGACACAAAATCAACTTTCTATGGTCCAAATAGCGGGCCTATAAGCATTTTGCCTATTTTAAGTAAATTATTGGAAAAAATTGTATTTAAGCAAGTGCAAGATTATTTTTCTAACAATGATTTGACTACGATGTTTCAGCATGCTTATAGGTATGGTCATTCCACCTGCACTGCAATGACACAAATGTCGGATAGCTGGCTAACATCAATTGATAATTCAATGCTAGTGGGTACACTACTATTGGACTTCAGTGCTGCCTTCGACATGATTGACCATAAAATTTTGATTTCCAAACTTATTAGTTATGGTTTTACTTTTTCCGCAATCAAGTGGTTTAAGAGCTCTTTGTCGGAGAGGTTGCAAAGAGTTTATTTTAATGGTGCATTATCTTGTAGCAAGTCCCTGGATTGTGGTGTTCCTCAAGGAAGTTGCCTCGGACCTTTGTTATTTTCAATTTTTACAAATGATATGCCGTATATACTCAGTAAGGCTACATTGACTATGTTTGCTGATGATACCACTCTTTATTATGCAGCCCCTACATGTTCAGAGCTTAATCAGGTTCTGTCTTATGAGATTAGCAAATTGTATAACTGGATCAAAACAAATAAACTTGTTCTAAATATTTCAAAAACTATGAGTATAATATTTGGTTCTAAGTATAGATTATCTGATAATCCTAAAATTAATATACAGTAAATGGTCAAAATATACAGCAAGTAAAAAAGGTGAAGCTTCTTGGACTTTGGCTTGATTCCACATTGTCATGGTCTGATCACATTAACATAGTTGTTGCTAAAATGGGTAGAGCTGTTGCAGTTACGCGTAAATGTGCAGTTTCTAAATTCACAGCTGTTTAGTCGTGTTGTTTGTACATTAGTTTTGTGTCATTTGGATTACTGTTCTGTTATATGGTCTGCTGCATCAAGTAGTCATTTAAAAAAATTACAAGTGGCTCAAAACAAGGCTGCAAGACTGGTTCTTGGTTGTTCTTCGAGAACTAGTGTTGCAGAGATGCATGAACGTCTTGCTTGGCTGATGGTCAAGCATAGACTATATGTTAATATGTTAGTATACCTTCATAGAATTATTAATACTTGGACTCCTAAATTTTTTTATGATAATATAATTTACTATTCAGATATGCATTCACATTACACAAGAGGGGCGAATAGTCGACAGTTCTCTTTACCCCTACCTAAATCTGACTCTATGAAGAGGACCGTGTTTTATAGGTCAATTGTGTTTTGGAACAATCTTCCAGTTGGGATTCGTGAGATCAAGGGAAAAACTGGTTTAAAAAAAAGACTAAGACCGTATTTGTTGTCAACATCATAATATTGTCTGGATTGGTTGATTGAGGTTGTATTATGTGCTACATTGCTTTTCATTATTTTATTATTTTAATTAGTACCTTTTATATTTTTGTATTTTTGTATTTTTTCTCTCATGTGAATATATTTAGAAGTAATTGTGATTGTAATCATTGGGTTTTGTATGTATTGTTTGGACCCCAGGAAGATTAGCTGTCGTCTCGGCGTCAGCTAATGGGGATCCTTTTAAATAAACAAATAAACAAATAAACTGCAGAGATCTACAGCTGAGGTGGGAGACTCTGTCCATAGGACAACAATCAGTCGTATACTGCACAAATCTGGCCTTTATGGAAGAGTGGCAAGAAGAAAGCCATTTCTTAAAGATATCCATAAAAAGTGTTGTTTAAAGTTTGCACAAGCCACCTGGGAGACACACCAAACATGTGGAAGAAGGTGCTCTGGTCAGATGAAACCAAAATCGAACTTTTTGGCAACAATGCAAAACGTTATGTTTGACGTAAAAGCAACACAGCTCATCACCCTGAACACACCATCCCCACTGTCAAACATGGTGGTGGCAGCATCATGGTTTGGGCCTGCTTTTCTTCAGCAGGGACAGGGAAGATGGTTCAAATTGATGGGACGATTGATGGAGCCAAATACAGGACCAATCTGGAAGAAAACCTGATGGAGTCTGCAAAAGACCTGAGACTGGGACGAAGATTTGTCTTCCAACAAGACAATGATCCAAAACATAAAGCAAAATCTACAATGGAATGGTTCACAAATAACCATATCCAGGTGTTAGAATGGCCAAGTCAAAGTCCAGACCTGAATCCAATCGAGAATCTGTGGAAAGAACTGAAAACTGCTGTTCACAAATGCTCTCCATCCAACCTCACTGAGCTCGAGCTGTTTTGCAAGGAGGAATGGGCAACAATTTCAGTCTCTCGATGTGCAAAACTGATAGAGACATACCACAAAAGGTGGCGCCACAAAGTATTAAGTTAAAATGGGCTGAATAATTTAGCACACCCAATTTCACAGTTTCATATCTTTATGTTTGAAGCCTGAAATGTGGCAAAAGGTCGCAAAGTTCAAGGGGGCCGAATACTTTCGCAAGGCACTGTATTTACAGTGCCTTGTTTAAACCCCCAATGAAAGACAGCTATAAAGTATGTACAAATACCCCCAACTGAAACA
>CM044546.2:59770682-59898182 GCA_024416835.2 Perccottus glenii
TTCCTTCCGGGTTCTCACTCCTTCCTGGTTCTTCCTGCCCTTTCTGTCTCGCCATTGGGCCTTTTAAGCCGGGCAGGGTCACGCTCTATTGGCCTTCCCTGATTATTCAGGTGCGATGGGCGTTTCTCCTCACGAGTTTCCCCCGTGCGTCACCAATTTTTAAAGGGGCCGTGTGTTCACCCCGACACATAAAATGCTTGGTGAGGAGGAGTCGGGCACCCCGTGACATTTTCCCCCCACCTTTGTCCTTGGTCGTCCCGACCAACTAGGCTTGGTACCTTCGAGGCTGAGTACCACGCGTGGTGCGCTGTGAGCGCCTTAGGAGTGGAGGGGGCGCAGGAGGATCAGGTGGGACCTGCAGTGGTGCAGGTCTGAGTTGCCCCGCCGGGGGGGCCATCGGGGGAACAACGAGCCGGGGTAGCCAGAAGGTTGGCGGGGGTGGCTCCTCCGGCTGATCGGGCTGCACAGACGGCTCTCCTTCCTGTAACATAGTAAGGGGCAAGAGCGAAGGTTGTTACGGTGCACTGTACGGCGTTGGACCTTCCTTACCCTCTGGCCGGATGACGTAGGCTGGGTGGTCGGTCCTGAGCTGGTGCACCACCACGTATGGTTCGGGCCCCCACCTTGCGGCCAGTTTACCCCGCTCTCTCCTACGGAAGTTCCGTATGAGTACCCGTTCTCCCGGGAGCAGGGGGGCGAGTCGAGCACGGTTGTTGTATCGGGCCTGGTCCCAGTCCTGACGTCGCTGGATCCGCTCGGCGGCCATCCGGTATGCGTGGTTCAGGGCCCGTTGATGGTGCTCGACCCATCCGTCCAGGCCCTGCCTCTCAAGGGGGGGTTCCAATTGGGTCACCCAGTCAACTGGCAACCGTGCGTGTCTGCCAAACACGATGTAATGTGGGGTCAGGCCAGTGCTGTGGTGGGCGGTGTTGTTATAGGCCTGGATTAGGGCGGGTAGCTTGTCTGGCCACTGTCTTTGTTCTGAGTCGGTCAAGGAATTCAACAGTTGCAGCAAAGTCTGGTTGAACCGCTCGCACGCGCTCCGTTCCTTGGGGATGGTAGGCGGTAGTCCGGTCCTTTCGGCTACCGTACAGCTGGCAGAGTTGCTTCATCAAAGACGATTCGAAGGCCGCGCCCCGGTCCGACAGGATCCTCTCGGGACAGCCGAAGGTCAGGATCAGATGCCGGTACAAGGCCTTCGCGGTGGTCTCTGCCGATTGGTCCCTCGTGGGCACTGCAAAGGCATATTTCGAGAATAAGTCAGTCATAACAGGATGTACTGGTAGTAGTCTCCTGGCCTCCCAAGGAGAGGTAGTCGACTCCCACCAGTTCAAACGGGTAAGATGTGTGGATGGGCATCAGAGGTGCTCTGCCGTCGGGGCCGGCCTTATGGCGGACGCAGTGGAGACAGCCCCTGCTCCACTCTTCGCCATCTTTGTCCATCCCGGGCCAGTAGCAGCGCTGCTTCAGGGCGTTTGCGGTCCGGTCTCGACTGGGGTGACCCATTCCTTCATGATAGGCCTTCCAGACCCGCTGGGTTTCCTGCCTGGGCACGATGGTCTGCAAGATCTTCAGCCCCGTCCCGGTTCGTCCCACCGCCTCTTCAGGATGCCCCCTTCCACCTCAATTCTGTCCCACTCCCTTAGCAGCGCTTTCAGGTATAAAGAATCCCCTTCACGTACCTCTGGTCGGGGCCTCCGTTGTTCTTTCCGCTGTCGGAGGTAGTGCAAGTCGGGGTCCGTCCCTTGGCGCTGCTCCCACGGGGTCTCGTCCCCAGTCGTTACCTGCAAGGCTCGCGTCGGGCCCCCGTCCACTTCAGGCAGTCTAGACAGGGCGTCCGCGTTCCTGTTCTGAGCCCCAGGTCGATACTTCACCGTGTATTTAAAGTTAGCCAACTGGGCCACCCACCTCTGTTCCACGGCTCCCAATCGGGCTGTATCCAGGTGCACCAGGGGTTGTTGTGAAGGCGGTGAATTCGGCCCCATACAGGTAGTCTTTAAACTTTTCGGTAACCGCCCATTTCAGGGCCAACAGCTCCAGTTTGAAGGAGCTGTAGTTCTGGTCGTTCCTCTCAGCCGGCTGAAGACTGCGACTCGCATAGGCCACGACCGCTCCTGGCCATCCTGTACCTGGGCCAGCACCCCCTAGACCCTCCAGACTGGCATCTGTGTAGAGACGGAAGGGTATCGTGAAGTCGGCGTGACGCCAGGACCGGCGCATTTACCAATGCCTCCTTCAGGTGGTCGAATGCCTGTTGACATACTGGGGACCAGGTAATGGGGACTGGCTTCCCTTGGGCGGTGCCGTGGGTCAGTGCATGTAAAGGTGCAGCAATTTTGAAAACCCGGCTATGAACCGCCCGATAGTACCCGGCAAACCCAAGGAACGACCTCACCTGCTTCACCGTCTGGGGTACCGGCCAGTCCTTCACTGCCGCCGTCTTGGCTGGATCCGTGGCCACCCCTTCTTCGCTGATCACATGTCCCAGGTAGGTCACCTTCCGCTGGAACAAACAGCACTTCGGGTTGAAGTTTGAGGCCGTGTTCCTCCAGTCTCTGGAACACCTCCTCCAAATGGGCCAGGTGGCTGTCGAAGTCTGTGGAAAACACAACCACATCGTCTAGATATATAAGTAGGAAGTCGTTTACCAAATTACCCAGGCAGCGCTGCATCAGCCTCTGGAAGGTTGCAGGGGCGTTGCAGAGGCCGAAGGGCATCCTCTCAAATTCGTAGAGGCCGACGGGGGTGGTGAACGCTGTCTTCTCTCGGTCTGCTGGGTCCACCTCCACCTGCCAGTACCCACTCGCCAAGTCCAGAGTGGAGTACCATTTGGCAGTTCGTAACCCCGTCAGGGATTCTTCGATGCGTGGAAGGGGGTAAGGCGTCTTTGTGGGTGAGGGCATTCAGCCGGCGGTAGTCTCGCAGAACCTCCATGAGCCGTCTTTTTACGCACCAACACGATAGGTGCGGCCCAGGGCTCGAACTCTCTCGCACTACCCCGCTTTTAAGCATGTTCGTCAGCAGGGACCGCAGTTCGGGGTAGAGGCTCGGTGGCACCGGTCTATACCGTTCCCGGCTGGGTGGGGCCGTGCCCGTGGGGATTTGGTGTTTCACCACCCCCGTGTGGCCGAAATCCTCGTCGTGGCGGGAGAAGACCCGTTTCCACCGGTGTAGCAGGTCGGTCATCTGCCTCTGTTGGGCTTCGTCCAGGCCCTCCCCCTGCAGGGCCATCACTGGGTGCGAGTCCTCCTCCGCGTCAGCCCTGTGGGTCACTCGTCTCACCTCTACCTCGACGACGCCTGGTTCCACGCTGTTCAACACCAGCTCCTGCTCGTCCTGGACGTCCATGGCATCCACCCCCGTGACCCAAGCCAGTGGCTCCCGCTGGGGGACCTCTACGGGGTAGGGGTTCGGGTTGCAGAAGCGACACGGCGCCTTCCCACTCCGCACGGTAGCCAGCGTCCTACCGACCCGCCACTCGTAGTCACTGTTGGGAAGAGGTTCGATAGTTACGGTACCGTCCACAGTTGGGTTGTTCACCTGTAGCCACAGAACCATCTCTGTGTGTGGGGGGATGATGACCGGGGATTGTCGTGGGAGCCTCGCCGTCCCCTCCATCACCGGCGGGGGACCACTGTCGGCGACTTCGCTGGCACTCGGCGAAGCTTTGCTCCAGACTTCGCCCTCTGCTGAAGTCAACGTCGTCTTGAATGCCGCTACTCCCGGGTGGCTACCTTGGGTTAATGAGGACCACAGTCCTTTAATAATGTTCATACCCAGAATACCTTTACCTGGGCCCAGGCAGCTGTCGCCCACTATCATAATTCCCTTCTCTGGGACATCCACTCCCCAACCCGGCAATCCGCGATTCGTAGCGATATAGGGTATCCGTAGTCCATTTGCTGCGTAGGGTCAGCCACGGGATCTCGATCGTCGTATTCATCTGGGTTGTCCCCAGATATTTACGGAACAGGCTTTGGCTCATCATGGTAACCTGCGACCCTGTATCGAGCACAAAAGGGATAGCATAGTCATTTACATATACCACCACATCTGGACACTCACCGACCAGAGCGGCCTTCCGCTGCCGGTGTAAGGCCTCCGTGGCCCGGTGATCAGTGTCCGCCGCGGTCTGTAGTCCAGGCCTTTGATTAACTGCCCCCACCGTGGCCCTCCTCTGTAGGGGCAGCTAAAAATCCTGCGACCTCTGGGGGCAGTGGCGTTGCAGGTGTCCAGGTTGTCCACAGCGGTGGCAGACCGGCCTCCCCTGTTCGTCCCAGCGGAAGGCAGAGTTACCCGGGAACTGGGGTCCGGTCCGCTGGGCCGGGGACGGGGCTGGCTGTGCTGACCCAGTTGTTGCTTCAAATCCTCTGCTAGGGTGGCCGAGAGTGCCTTCATTTGTGCCGTGAGTTCGTCCTTCATCTCTTTCAGTAGTTCCGCCCTTAACTCTGATCGGATCTGGTCTCTCAGCTGCTCCGACCTCACCCCTGCAGGCCTTGGCTGTCCCCCCATAGCCACGTAGCTGGCGAAGGCCGGCTCATCATCTTCCTGTAGCTCTCGCTCTAGCGCCCGTGCCTCTTTACATGCGGCTTTGAATGATAAATCGTCGCCGGCGCGCATCTGGCGGCCGAGCTCCTGCTTTATCGGTCCTTTCCTCAGGCCCACCATCAGCTGATCCAGTAGGAGGTCTTCAGCGTCCTCGGTCCCATCCTCGTCTCGCTCCTGCCACCTATAGAACGCCTCCCGTAGGCGCAGAGAGAAGGCATTAATGGGCTCTCCAGCCTTCTGTTTACAATTAAAAAAGAGTATACGGGACTGGGTTTTAGACGCGGGTTGGGTATACAAAGTCTGTAAATAGTCCAGGACTTTAGTACTAGTGGCTTTTTCTTCTGGCTCTACTAGCTTCAGTTCCCTCTTTGCATCTCCCTCCAAGGCCCCCAAGACAAAATCGGCCTGTTGTTGTGGGTTCAGTTCTTGGGCCCTCAGCATCGCCTCCACCTGCGCCCTCCATTCTCCAAATTTAGCCGGTTCACCCCCAAATTTTGGCACCCACGCGGCCCCCATAAACCACGGGACCATAAAATTCGCATTAATAGCTGGGCTGTTGCTCAGCCCCTCCTGTTCCATTTCTCTGTGGTAGTGGTGATCCTGTCGACTACGCCAAAAATGTCGCCGCCTTCGGCTCTAGATTCGTTTATCACCACAGCAGTTGTACCACAGAGAAACACGAGGGGACTGAGTTTAAGTTTTAAAAGTCTAAATTTTATTAAAAGTATTAAAATAAAATTAAACAACAATAAGAAGCCCAGTGTATCAGCTCCTAAAGTCAATCCGGGGGTTGCAGGGGAAGCCCCGGGAAAACTGCGGGAAGAGCAGTCGTTTGGGGAGAGCAGTTTCTGAGTTGTAGGCCTCGGCCTCTCGTCCGCGCCGCGGGGCCGGCTTAGGGGAGTACTGGCGCTCCCTCAGCGGTCTCAGGGGACTCCGAGGTCCCAATACGCCGCCACAAGACTACAACACACAAATAACGTCGGCTTAGCGACCACACTAATATACTCTACTAGAATTACACAGCATGCAACAAACACGGGACACGTCCCTTGACTTAGCGTTTAGAGGTGGCGTTGTACAGGTCCCGGATCCCTTCCTGGTCCGCGCAGGTACGGCCGGCCGCTCCTCCGAGTCCGGTCTCTCCTCCAAAGGGGGAAGCGGGCACTGTGGACAGGGGAAGGCGGTCTTAGGCAAACAGTAATAAAAACAGCTCAGATAGGCGTAGCCTTCACACAGTTATGGGCACTCCCCTCTACTTAGCTGGTTAGTGAGCGTTGTATGTGGTGGATTCCTGCGGTTTCTCTGGCTTTCCGTTGCCTTCAGTGGGTCCAGCCCTCCGTGCTGCTCGATATCCTTTCCTTCTCCGTTCCTTTCTCTCCGTCGCTGTCCGTTCTTTCTGCGCTCTGTTCCTTCCGGGTTCTCACTCCTTCCTGGTTCTTCCTGCCCTTTCTGTCTCGCCATTGGGCCTTTTAAGCCGGGCAGGGTCACGCTCTATTGGCCTTCCCTGATTATTCAGGTGCGATGGGCGTTTCTCCTCACGAGTTTCCCCCGTGCGTCACCAATTTTTAAAGGGGCCGTGTGTTCACCCCGACACATAAAATGCTTGGTGAGGAGGAGTCGGGCACCCCGTGACATGAGCACTGTGATCTTTTGCCTGCCAAGATCCTACGTGCCCGGCTCGCTTTCTTTGCAGAGGAGCGAGCCGCCTCCCCACTCCGGTCGTGGGGTTTGCGTGTTGATCTGGCTGAGGCGCAGGGATCAGATAGTCTTATGCCCCTCGCGCTCTCACCAGATGAGGCAGACACCGGCTCTGTGCTCGGGCGGGCGCGCTACGGCGCTTCCCGTGAGCACGTCGATGAAGCCTCATCCCTGGCTTCTGGGGGCGCCGCAGCCTCGGAGCGCTCTTCCCGCTCTGACACGGCGTTTGAGGAGCTGCTCGAGGTGGTTACAAGAGCAGTGGCGAGGCTGAATATTGAGTGGCCTCAGGAGCAGGGCCCCCCTAAATACTCTAAACTGGATGACAGGTTTCTGTCAGGTGGCCAGGGGAGGGATCACAGCGGTCTCTCCTTCTTTGGGGACCTCCATGAGGAGCTGGCACGCTCATGGAATAATCGTCCCGTGTTTTGTGCCTTCGACGTCGATTTATTCGACTATCGGGCGCACAGGTGCGGCTTATGGGTCGATGCCCCAGGTGGAAGAGACGCTGCGGGCTATCTCTCCCGGGACATCGTCCTCCCTAAGAAAACCTACACTCCCCAACAAGCCATGCCGGTTCACGTCATCACTGGTGGGAAGGCTTTCCAGGCGGCGGGTCAGGCTGGTGCAGCACTGCACACCATGGCGGTTTTGCAGGCATACCAGGCTGAGCTGCTCAAAGATTGGTCCAAACGAGGACGCGTTTTCTGAGCTACGCCGTGCCACAGACCTCTCTCTCCGTGCAACTAAGCAGACGGCCCGCGCTATTGGCCGCTCCATGTCTGCTTTGGTTGCGACGGAAAGACATCTGTGGCTTAACCTCACGGGCATCAAAGAGAAGGACCGCGCTTCCTCCTGGATGCACCCATCTCGCCTTCCGGTCTTTTTGGCAGCGGTGGACTCCGTCGCCACTAAGTTCCGCGAGGCTAAACGCTACGAGGAGGTGTTTGTGAGGTTCCTTCCTCGCCGTGCTCAGCAGCCGGGACCGACGGCCACCCTGTCCCGGCCAGGTCCGGCCCCTTCCAGAGAAAAAGCGGGCTGCCCAGAAGGAGAGTGTGGCGAATCGTGCCCCCTCGTAAGGACTGGAGGCGGATTCTCTCGCTGCTCAAAAGAGAACAGACCTGCGGAATGTTATCTCTGCCAGGAAGCAGAGGCCCTGAAATTGGCGCGCCCATGGCGCGGGGTGTTCTCCCACCGGGTGGGGCGCAACAAAATCCAAGAGAGTCTAAAGACTCCATGTCGACACCCTCAGGAGTCCGCTGTTTTTCTCCGCCGCCACTGGCGTTCGGGAGCAGCAGTCTCAGCGCAATTGTAAGTGTCCGGCCGTCTCCTGCCTTGGCTCAGGACGGCGGATGTCTTACATCCCCAAGAACCGAGGTGACAAAACTACTGCCCCTTTCAGAGAAATTGGCAGCATGGATGCTCCTGCAAATATCTCCCGTGGGTAATAAGGACTGTGGCCAAAGGCTACAGACTCCAGTTTGCCAATCGTCCTCCGCGTTTCAACGGCGTGGTCTCCACTTCCGTGAAACCGAACGAGCGAGCATGTATTGACACAGGAACTGCAGGTTCTGCTGGACAAAGGGCCATAGAACGTGTTCCCCACCAGACAGACAATCCGGGTTTTACAGCCGATATTTTCTAGTTCGAAAAGATGGGGGCTGCGCCCGATTTTAGACCTTCGCGGGTTAAACCGCTACCTCAAAGCATTAAAATTCAAAATGCTCACAATAAAATGATTGTGTCCCAGATCCGATTAGGCGACTGGTTTGTCACCATCGATCTAAAGGACGCGTATTTTCACATACAAATCCTGCCACAGCACAGAAAGTTCCTGAGGTTCGCTTTGGGAGCGGCGCATCAGCCAGTATCGGGTTCTTCCGTTCGGCCTGGCCTTGTCACCCGGACATATACAAAATGCATGGATGCAGCCTTGGCTCCTTTGCGACTCCAGGGCATCCGCATTTTGAATTACATAGACGACTGGCTGATATTAGCTCAGTCTCAGGAGCTAGTGCTTCGACATCGGACGTCGTCCTAGCTCATCTCGACTCTCTAGGCTTGAGACTCAACGCCGAGAAGAGCGTTCTCGGCCGCCCAAAGGACAACATATCTAGGGGTTGTTTGGGACTCAACCGAGATGCAGGCACATCTGTCTCCTGCACGTGTCGGGTCCATTCTAACTACCCTGAAAGCTATCTAGGCCAGGAAGTGGCTGTGCACTTCATTCAAAGAATATTGGGTCTCATGGCATCTGCATCCATGGTAATTCCTTTGGGCCTTCTGCACATGAGACCGTTTCAGCTGTGGCTCAGAGCCAGGGGGTTTCATCCAAGGGCCAACCCCTGAAGCAAATAAGGGTTACGCGCAAGGGCCGTGCCCTATCTATGTGTTCAGACCCCAGTTTCTCACTTTGGGTCCCACCCTAGGTCCATGTTGTCGTCGCATGATGCTAACGACAGATGCATCCTCACGGGCTGGGGCGCGGTCTTAGATGGCCGTCAGCCCAAGGGATATGGAGAGGCCATCTTCTCGCATGGCACATCAATTGCCTCGAGATGAAGGCTGTATTTCTGGCCCTGAAATACTTCCTCCAGCAGCTAAGGGGCTACCATGTCCTAGTACAAGTAGACAGCACAGCGGTGGTCTCTTACATAAATCGTCAGGGCGGACTGCGTTCGTGCCGCTTGAACAAGCTAGCGCAGCAGGTGCTGCTTTGGGCTCAGGACAAGTTCCTGTCCCTCAGGCGATTTATATCCCCGGGCGCATGAATGTGGGAGCAGATTTATTGTCCAGACAGGCTGTGACACATGGGGAGTGGAAACTCCACCCCGAGGTAGTGAGCCAAATCTGGGAAAGATTTTACGAAGCAGAGGTGGACCTCTTTGCTTCACAGCAGACAGCACAATGTCCCCTCTACTTCTCTGACTCCTCCAGCTCCTGGGTCTGGACGCAATGGCCCATGTGTGGCCCAGACTGCGCCTTTATGCATTTCCCCCGGTGGCTCTGCTCCCGGGAGTCCTGGCGAAGGTCCGTCAATGCGGGTTGCGCCTCTTACTAGTAGCGCCCCGTTGGCCAACCAGAGTGTGGTTCTCAGACCTAATATCTCTCTCGACGGCTCGCCATGGGCGATTCCGACCAGGAGGGATCTCCTTTCTCAGGCACAGGGGACAGTGTTTCATCCCGGCCCGAGCTCTGGAACCTTTACGTCTGGCCCCTGAGGGGACCACTTAAGAGATGTCGGGCTCCCAGCCCCTGTTGTAGAGACTATTCTGAGCGCTAGGTCTCCCTCTACTAGGAGAGCCTATGCCTGCAGATGGCGTGTCTTTGATGCCTGGTGTGCTACACATCATGCAGACCCAGTCCACTGCCAGATTGTTTCAGTGCTGGAGTTTCTGCAGGACAAACTGTCCTCGGGCACTAATCCTAGCACACTCAGGGTTTTCGTGGCCGCCATTTCGGCTTGCCACGCCCTGATTGACGGGTCTCGATAGGGAGACATCCTCTAGTTGCCCGCTTCATTCGAGGTGCCAAGCGGTTGAGACCCCAAACTAGAGCTAGAGTTCCTTCCTGGGACCTAGCTATAGTGCTGGAGGGCTTAGTAAGCACTCCTTTTGAACCACTGAGTCAGCGTCTGTTAAATTTCTGACTCTAAAAATGGTTCTTCTGGCGGCCATTACCACTCTCAAGAGGGTTGGAGATTTGCAGGCTCTGTCAGTTTCGCCCTCCTGCCTAGACTTTGCTCCCGGGCTGGTCAAAGCCATTTTGCATCCTCACCCTAACTATCTTCCAAAAGTTCCATTCTCGACCTTAAATCCGGTCGTTCTTGAAGCCTTCTGTCCTCCGCCATTTACAACACCGGAGCAGGAGAGACTTCACTTACTGTGTCCAGTACGTGCCCTCCAGACTTATGTCCACCGCACTAGCCAGTGGCGTAAGTCCGAACAGCTGTTTATATGTTACGGGGCTGCAAGCTGGGGTTGCAGCTACCAGACAAACTATATCACGTTGGGTGAGGGATGCCATTGCCCTGGCCTATGACGTGCGCGGTCAAACTTAGCCCATAGGTGTGAGGGCTCATTCTACTAGAGGTTGCAGCTTCAACAGCTCTAGCAAAAGGTGCCCCTCTGCAGCAAGTTTGTGATGCGGCAGGCTGGTCCTCTCCGCACACATTCATCAGATTCTATAGCTTGGATGTTCATGCTACTGTGGGCTCGCATGTCCTTGAGTCATCATCCCAAAATTGTGTTTGAGACCTCTTTTGTGTTTGTGCACACTTCACAACCCGAGGGTCCAGACACTTACAGTCGGCGGCGTTGGTATTCTCGTTCCCCATAGCGTAATGCTACGCGGCATCGAGTGTAGCTTTTGACGAGAGCGTCTCGGGTTACTTGACTGTAACCCTGTTCCCTTAAAAAGCGGGAACGAGATGCTGCGCTGCAATGCCGCACTGGGCGTGTCCGGGCGCTCTTCAGACAAAGTTGACCTGAAGACGGCTCGGCGTCACGTGTTATTATACCCTCTGTTCAGGTGCGCGCAATCACACAGCTGCCACTGATGAGCTGCGTCACCAACAGAGGTATTATAAGCCAATTCTTGGCGTGTTTGACACACGTGCTTCACAACCGGTCACACAATGAATGTTCCCCATAGCGTAATGCTACGCAGCATCTCGTTCCCGCTTTTTAAGGGAACAGGGTTACAGTCAAGTAACCCGAGACGATACACATACACACACACACACATACACATACACACACACAAACACACACACACACACACACACACAAACTCACACACAGATACACATACACAGATACACATACACACACACACACACACACACACACACACACACACACACACACACACACACACACACACACACACACACACACACACACACAGATACACATACACAGACACACATACACACACACACACACACACACACACAGATACACATACACAGACACACATACACACACACACAGATACACATACACAGACACACATACACACACACAGATACACATACACAGACACACACACACACACACACACACACACACACACACACACACACACACACACACACACACACACACACACACACACACACACACACACACACACACACACTCCTGAAAAGCTTGCTATGCCCCTGATAACTCACCCTAAAAGCTTTGAACTTGTAGGTTGTGTCTACTCCCATTTAGGGGCCAGACATGAATGTTGTCCAAACGTGTATTCAGGGTGTGTGCCCCAGACAAACATTACCTGCATGTATCAGTTTATTGTCCTGTGATCTTGTTTAGTGTAGTTATTCTTATTCTTCTTATTATTCTTATTCTTATTCTTATTCTTATTCTTATTATTAGAGTAGTCTGTGGATTGTTTTGCTTCAGGGGCCAGGCTAGTAGAGGTGGGCCACTACTTTGAGACATCTTCCAGTGGATTTCAGTAGCCCACTTCGCTTCTGGTGCCAGGTGTTTTTGTGGACATTGTGGATGAGTTAGGCTCAGAGAGTTTAAACAGCTTTTATTTTGGGTCTTACAAATACAATACATACAAACATATAATGATACATTTTATTCATAGATTCCTTTTGAACACATGGGCCCAGACGGTGCAAAAAAAAAAAAAAAAACATACATAGAAAAAATGCAAATAAATGAGACACCACATTAATTAAAAAAAAAAAACACCAGGAAATACCACAGCACAACAGAAATATCTCCACCACAGTTTACCTTTACTGCAATCATAAATGTTTTGTAAAGGTTTTATTAAAGTGAGCATCAGCCCAGATAAATGGAAATCTGTGAATGAAGCCATACATTACACTGGTGTGGCAGGCAAAGTTGAATTTCTATTTACAGTGAGAAGGTCCTTTCCTCAATCTTAAAAAAATCTGGGCATTACTGTGTGGAGTTTGCAAGTCCACCCCGTGTCTGTATAGGTTTCCTCCGGGTACTCCAGTTTCCTCTACATGACATGAGGACAGGACTCCCTCGGAAATGAGGTCAAATAAAATTGATCCCCCACAAACCTCTAGCTGATGTGGTCCTGTGGATACATTTCTGTAGTCATTTATTTGTTTTGTAATGTAATGTAATGTGTGTCATCTTGGCCACTGTACTTAAGGTTACTATACAGAGCAAAACTAAAACAACAATTTGTCACAGATAAAAATACAAACAAATAATTATATAATAACACAACAGAGGCTGGCGAGTCATGTCATACACAAGTCTTCTGTTTGGAGGACTTCTGGCAAAGAGACTCTTGTGTTATACATAGTAACAATCCTAATAATAATTAAAGCCGCAAGCGGCGATAAAGGCCCTCGCCTCCCTTGAGACCGCGGGGACACATGCACTCGGAGGAGTGCATTTCGTGCTTTAAAGCGTAAACTTCACGGTAAAAGGATTCTGAGGAGTTTTCTAAGACTCTAGCCGTGGCTCTGGAGGGGCCTCCTCTAAAGGAAGGATCCTGGCAATTGGGAAATGGCATTTATTTCCCAAAGGTTGCCTCTTCACAGACTCATTACGACCACAGCCACAAATGTATCAAAAAACAAATTGATAACTTTTTTGGCACACGTGTCTAGATGATACTCACCAAATTTGGAGCTGTTTAGATGAAAAGCCTTTAGACACAAGGGGTGCAATTTAGGTGGTCACGCATTCCACCCAACATAGTAGATTTCCTGTTGAGTTTACGGTATGGCTGTAATAAACTTTTCTGTTTGCCCTGAGGTGTCCTATGGATGTACCAGGTTTTGTATTTCTACATTGGAAAAATTTACTTTCATTTTCCATAGAACCAATGTATTTTGACTTTTCTAGGGGTCCCCACTGAGTCATTTTTCATATTTTTTTTTCAGCGACTTCAAATACATACATTTTTCGCTGGGCTTGAAGTCTGGGATTAATAAAAATGACTTTTAGTTGCACGTTTACTGGGTCAAATTGAAAATCATTTTTCAGAAAAATTATAATAAAAAAAAATATACCAAATTATAATAAAAAAAAATATAACTCGAGCAAAAACGACAAGAAAAACGCCTGTCTATTTTACACACATGTGTTTAGCTCATTTTGCCCAAGTTTGGTGTCTATGGAATGAAGCAGCTATTTTCTGTTGTTTTTTAAAAGAGAGGTTGTATTCTAAGTCGGTTCACATTTTCAATTTAAAATGGCTGCCTTCCCGTGTGTGATAGGGTGTGGTCCCCATTGGCTTTTTTGTTAATAAGCCCATGATGGATGTGTGTACCAAGTTTCATTTGCCTACGACAAACTAAAATTTTCATTTCCCATTGACTTTTTCCACATATTTGGGACGTTGCTATGGCAACACATTTATAGATAGGGGGTGGTTGTCATTGGCTTTTATGCTCGTCATGCCATAAGAGATGTGTGTACCAAATTTCATGTCTCTATGACAAACTAAATTCTTGGGTCCCATTATAAGTTTGTAGGGGGCGCTGGAGAGCCATTTCTAAAGATAACCCTTTTATTTACATATCTTTGTGTTCAGGTCATGAATGTGCACAAACGCCTTTTGGGTCCACTCGATCCGAGAAGGCGCTTGAGAGTTAAGAGACATTTTATTTTCACAAAAATGGCCACCTCCAGGCTTGCCACACCCATACCCGATAAGATATCAACACAAAGTCACAAATTTGGTTGGCACACGTGTCTAGATGATACTCACCAAATTTGGGGCCATTTAAATTAAAACACAATGATTTGCATCTTCTTGCGCAAGGGGTGCGATTTTAGTGGCCATGCTTTCACCCCACATGGCGGACTTCCTGTTTAGTTTAGGTGTGGCTGTCATAGACTTTTCTGTTTGCCCTGAGGTGTCCTATTGATGTACTAAGTTTCATTTTTCTACGTTGGAAAAAGTTACTTTCACTTTCCATAGGCCCAATGTATTTTGACTTTTCTAGGGGTCGCCACTGAGTCATTTTTCATTTTTTTTTCGGGACTTCAAATACATATATTTTTGCCGGGCTTGAAGTCTGGGACCAATAAAATGACTTTTAGTTGTTGGTTTACTGGGTCAAATTGAGAATCATTTTGCAGAAAAATTATAATAAAAATATATACCGAATTATAATAAAAATATAACTCGAAAAAGTCTAGAAAAACACTTGTCTCATTTACATACATGTGTTTAGCTCATTTTGCCCAAGTTTGGTGTCTGTGGAATGAAGCAGCTATTTTTTGTTGTTTTTAAAAAGAGGTGTATTCTAAGTCGGACCAAATTTTCAATTCAAAATGGCCGCCTTCCTGTGTGTGATAGGGTGTGGTCCCCATTGGCTTTTTGTTCATAAGCCCATGGTGGATATGTGTACCAAGTTTCATTTGCCTACAACAAACTAAAAATTTCACTTCCCATTGACTTTTTTCACATTTTTGGGACGTTGCTATGGCAACACATTTATAGATAGGGGTGGTTGTCATTGGCTTTTATGCCTGTCATGACATAAGAGATGTGTGTACCAAATTTTATAGCAATACGTAACTGAACGAAGTATGGTCCCATTATAAGTTTGTAGGGGCGTTGGAGAGCCATTTCTAAAGATAACCCTTTTATTTACATATCTTTGTGTTCAGGTCATGAATGTGCACAAACGCCTTTTTGGTTCCAACTCGATCCGAGAAGGCGTTTGAGAGTTAAGAGACGTTTTATTTTCACAAAAATGGCCACCTAGTTACAGGCTTGCTACACCCATACCCGATAAGATATCAACAACAAAGTTACAACTTTGGTTGGCACATGTGTCTAGATGATACTCACCAAATTTGGGGCCATTTAGATTAAAACACAATGATTTGCATCTTTCTGCGCAAAGTGCGATTTTAGTGGCGCGCGTTTCACCACATGGCGGACTTCCTGTTAAGTTTAGGGTGTGACTGTCATTGACTTTTCTGTTTGCCCTGAGGTGTCCTATGGATATACCAAGTTTCATTTTTCTGCGTTGAAAAAAACTTACTTTCACTTTCCATAGGCCCAATGTATTTTGATTTTGTAGGGTCGCCACTGAGTCATTTTTCGTTTTTTTTCGCGACTTCAAAAACATACCATTTTCGAGCTTGAAGTCTGGGACCAATAAAAATGACTTTTTGTGCATGTTCACTGGGTCAAATTTAGGATCATTTGGTCACAATAAAGATAAAAAAAAAAAAAAAAAAATCCGAGCAAAAACAATAGGCCCTCCCGGCCATCACCGGCTCGGGCCTAATAATCCTAACAGTGTTTTCTGGTCAGACCATCGAGGAGCTGCTAGAGAACAACTGAAAGAAGAGAAAAACAGTGATCAACACACTGCAAAAATAAATGTAACTGATAAATAAATGTGAATTTATTCAGGACTCACTGAACTGAGAAAGGGTATATTCACAGCTGACAGCAAGAAATTCAGAGCAACAGGGAAGAAGGACCTGCACAGAGAAGTGAAAAAAAAAAGACATTTGGTAATTTGGAGGATTCATTCCCCCTTATTAGTCAGTACATTCACATGCAGAGCTCACTCCGACCATGCTTATTGCTCGTTTATTTTATTTTTTTATTCTTTATTTAACCAGGTAGGTCAATTGAGAACCAATTCTCATTAATAATGACAACCTGGCCCCAAGAATTGGGGGGGAATAACAGCTGAGAGGTGCCACTAGTTGGTGCCACAAAGATGTGAAGCAGTTTAAAAAAAAAACAACTAAATATTAGTTTAGTGATTCACAGGATTGCTAAATCCTAGACACAAAAAGGTTTGTACAAAATAGTTTTGAGTTTGTACAGTCAACGGCAGACACTGCTATTTTTTTGAACACACCCCTTTAAACTAATTTCCCAATTGCACCCTTAAGAGCGTGCATATCATGAATGCTGGGTCTTGTTTGTTTTCTGGGAATCTACTGCACCTACTGGTAACTTATTTGTCACGTAGCAATAAAAAATATACTAAAAACCTGAATTATTCTGGTTAGTCACATTGTACTGCTATTATTTTGAACAATACTGTACATGTCTTTGGTGGTCGGGGAAACCGGAGTACCCAGAGGAAACCTATGCAAACAGGAGGAGAACATGGAAATTCCACACAGAAAGGCCCTGCCCTGTCCAGGGATCAAACCCAAGAAGAGCTAGATAGTTTTGATACTAACACTTGGTTTACAGTTGAGCCTCTTTGCGAACACAGATTACTGCTCACATTCTCTCTGTTCTCCACCGGTGACGGGACATTTACGTAACTTTTTGTCTGTTTTGGACAGAGTAAAGCTCAGCCTCAGACACAGACTTGTTTTTTTGTTCTTGTTTCATCCCTCAATTTGATGACCTTAAATTAAAGCTAAAAGTGTTATGGTTTAACCCGGTGTGTGTTGTCTTGTGTCCCTAGTCTTTGTCTCCCTCGTGTGGTCATGTTATTTTTAGAATAAGCTGGTGGGCGTGGTGCAAGCAGGTGCAAGCAGACGCAGCTGTCTCTCATCTTCTCACCAGACACAATATAAAACCTCCAAGTTTCCCTCTACTCTTTGCCAGATTATTCCGTCAATTCAGTG
Organism: Perccottus glenii; assembly: GCA_024416835.2. Lineage (NCBI taxonomy): Eukaryota > Metazoa > Chordata > Actinopteri > Gobiiformes > Odontobutidae > Perccottus > Perccottus glenii. Next base: position 59,787,497 of record CM044546.2, read on the forward strand.
GTTGAAATCTACGGCCAAACAAATCTTTTGATTTTGAGTATTTTGCTTGGAAAGTCTAATTGTGTTTTTTTGATTTTTCTATCCAGTCTCACCTGCCTGCCTACGGACTCTTTTGCCAGAACTAAGCCACACCTGTTCCTTCACATCACCCTTTGTTCAATAAAACTCTCTTCTAAATTATCCCACGTCTGTGTCTGCTTTGGGGTCTTGCCTTCGGCTCCCTAACAAAAAGTCTGTAGTTAAAGCACATCTTGTTCGTTTCACTGCAAATCCATTGTGGTGGTGTATAGAGCCAAAAAGATAAGAATTATGTTGATGTCCCAATATTTATGGACCTGACTGTAGCAGAACAAGCATCTACTGTAGTTGATAATGTTATCATGTGCTATTGGACAGTTGTCAAGTAATGAACGCATTGTTCAAAAAAAAAGTGTCTTTGGTTGTCTAAAACGAGTGAGCATGTCTCTAAACTTCATGTTTTTCAGTTTACGTGTGTCTTTGTCTGACTCTGGAGCATGCTCAGTGCGCTGTGTCTGACCTTAGTCAATTTAATTTTGGGTTAGTGAACAGAGTGACGTCATCAAATTATGTCATGTGAGATCGGTCCAAAGGCTACAGTAGCTAATAACTGGAATATGTTTAAGTAATGACATAATGCATTGTGGTTACAAATTATCTTTTAATGTCAACGTGATGGTCTGATCCCAGATCTAAAACCCTGAGAGCCAGTGGTGGGCCGTGAGGGCCAGCAAGAATCACTGACTTATGTTATATATTATGTTTTATATATTTTCAGTTCATAGCTTTTCTCTTGGTTGCACTGCTTCCAGTAGTGTATGTTTCTGCTGGAGCTTTTATCCAATCAGAATTCAGTCATGTGTTGCCAAAAATAGATGGTAATGAAACTGTGCTTTAACCAATCAGATTTAGAGTTGAGTAGCCCACCCAGGGCCAGGGCCAGCTCGCAGCCCTACAATAACATCAGCATTTTTACGTCTTCTGATTGGATGGTCAGAGAGCATAGTCTACTAATAATAATAATAATAATGGATTGGATTTATATTGCGCTTTTCTCCCGAGGGACCAAGGGACTCAAAGCGCTTACAGGCCTACTAGACAGAGCTAGCAACATATAAAAGCTAAAATCATTTTATAGATTGGACATTCTTGGCCATAAAGTGAATGACAACTTATGCCAAAAATACAACGAGACAGTGGTCAAATTTTATTTAATTTCTTTTCTATTTTGTAATTGTATTGGCTCAAAAATGATGCTCTTGCTTCATACGATGTATGCTCTTTGGTGCAGCTGTGTCTGCAGTGAACGGAGACTTGTTGAATTGTGTTAATGGTCCATGTTCCGTGAACTGCAGGACAGCTGTGTCCGTGGCTCTTGTGGCCGTGCACTTCACGACGGCCACAGTTTATCTAGCGAGTCATTTAGTCATTTAGCTGACGCTTTTATCCAAAGCGGCTTACATTAAGGTTCCATTCACCAGTGTTACATTTTACACCACTGGTGAGTTAAGTGTCTTGCCCAAGGACACAACGACAGTAGGAACTGTGGGGAGAGTGGGAATCAAACCAGTTGAAGGACGACCGCTCTACCACTGAGCCACTGCGCCCCAAATGAGCCACTTTGAGGCTCTGCCTGGTGTCACCGGTGGAGCTGATAGAGCAGTGGACAGGTGCAGAGAAGTCTCCTGTTTAAGAAAATACAGTGTGAATCTGCTGCAGGTCGGCCACAAGACTTTAGAAGTTCCAATGCCTGACTGTAATGCAATGCTCTGTTTACCACGTTTCTCTATTGTATAGTGTTTTCTATGGTGGTGGCACTATAATGACAGCATGTGGAAATGGTTTAATTTAGGTGGGACACCACTCAAGGTGAAATGTAAATGTAAAATGCACATCTAGACAGAGAGAAAAACATTACAGCCAATATTGTTAGCAAATGTGAATTAAAAGCTAACCAACATCAATAATGAATAATAAATGTCTATATTCACTATGGCTTTACAGCCACGAGAATAAACCCCTGTAAAACCCCTTCCTGTAAAGTCTCAGATGTAATACCAGTCACATTCCATCCATCTCACTGTTCAGTATAAGCACATGTTGTTCTGGCCTAAACACAATTAGTGTTTCCACCTTTCATGCAGAAGCAGTCCTTTTTCAGTGCCCTTGGGCAACTTCCGACCCAAACAAATGAGCCCTGACACATGCTTGACAGGTCTGAGCCATGTAGTGGTTGCCATAATAAATCCATGGTTTTAGTCAGTGGGACTATGCTGATGCTGTACAAATACACCACTGAGCACACATATGGGATTCTGAGTTTGAAAGGACTGGTGTCAAACATATGATGAGTGTATGATTACAATGGAACATCAGAGAAACTTCAAACAACTCCAACAAATCTAAAGTGGACCTTTTTAATGAGGACTACTACAGTAAAAACTATAATAAGTGTCCTGCCTGAACTGACCTGAATAACAGCACAAAGCCGTAACTCTCAGCCAACATCCCGACGAAAGGCCAGCGGCACAGCACCAGAGAGACCCCTCCAAGAAAGAAGAAGGACCCCCTGAACTTCTGTCTCTGGAAGAAGAAGTGGGCTGTTCTCCTGAAGCCTGTGATGAAGGTCAGTCCGCACAAAAATAGGATCTGCACAGAATAAAATCAATCATCATTATAGAGTTTCAGGATCTGGAAATCAGTATAAGTATAAAGGAAAGTGATGTAGCATTTGGAATTATTGAGCTAATGTTCGTGATAAACAAAATTGTGAAAATGAAAGTTCACGTTTTTGTTGAAATTTTGTGAAATTTTGTGAAATTTTAATGATAAACTTTGAAAAATACAGAAATGTATTCTAAACATTTATATCATTGATATTTATTACCTTTATTACAGGTATATATTTATTTCTTGCAGAATAATTTTTTTAATGTTTAAAACAATTAAAATGGCCACAATTTAACATGAACAATTAATAATGTTCGAAAACAAGTATGCCATCCATCAGTAACTGAACTCAGTTATTGTTTTAGTCCCTATAGAGCTTTAGCCAATTAGCTATCTTAATATACACATCTGCAGGAAATAATGTCTGCAACTCACGGTTTTCTGTATTTATAGGTCTGTAATGTCACACATTTTTGGATTATGTCTCTAATTTACCCTCGACAGTAGCTGACACCACAGAGGTTCGTCTGTTGTCCAAGTCAGTCTGTGCAAGAGCTTGCATGGCAAGGCAATTTTATTTATATAGCACAATTTTTACACACTGAATAACTCAGTGTTTTACAGGAATAAAAGATTTATAAGATTCAGAAACATTTAAGAATGTCCTCTCTGTTTGCTCTGGTACCTATCAGCTACGCTCTTCAAAGTGGTTGCTTTTTAATGTGCCAAGAGTTACAACCGAATTGGGAAAAACTGCCTTTTCTTACTTAGCACCTTGGGGGTGGAATAATCTACAAAAAGAGCTAAAGCTAGAAACCCTTCTGTCCATAAATGATTTTAAAAATACTGTAAAGAGTGTTGTGATGGAGATATGTTCTTGTTTTTCTTAAGAGTCTCATTTTGTTTTATATATTATTTTCTTTTATTGAGAAAATGTAATTTTGGTGTTTATGTATTTGTTGTGATTTGGCTGCTACCTTGGCCAGGTCTCTCTTGTAAAAGAGATTCTGAATCTCAATGGGACCTCCTGGTTAAATAAAGGTAAAATAAAAAAATAATAAAAAAAAAAAAGAAACAAAAGAAAAATTTAAAAACAATTTAAAAGAAGAGTTCAGATAAAAAAAAACTCTTTAGGTTATAGTGTAGGCGGAGCTAAAGAGGAAGGTTTTTAACCTCCCCTTGAACATTGTTAAAGTTGAGACTGTTCCATATTTTTGCTGCATGAAAATTAAACGCTTCTTCACCATGTTTAGTTCTAATTATGGGCACGAGCAGAAGGCTCTGCCAGTGCAGAGATTTTAAAACTGGCGTGATGTGGTTGTACTTCCTGGTTTTAGTTAGACTGGACCAGTCTAAAATTTGACATAATGGATCAAGATTGGTTTTTTTTAGCAGAGGCCTGACCACTGCGTGCTTGAATACAGTTGGTACAGAACCTGAACTCAGACATCTGTTTATAAATGAGAGGAGGCATGGGCCCACTGTGTTAAAAACCTGTTTAAGCATTTTAGATGGTATAATGTCCAGAGGACAGTTGGTCGGTCTCAGCCCCTGGACCACATCAGAGAGGAGAGAGAGTGACACTGGCTCAAAGACATTAAACACAGAGAGGACAGGAGAAGAGCACAAGTCAAAAGTGTTAGACATGTTCTTAATGCTCTGTTTAACAGAGGCTACTTTATCAACAAAATAATGGAGGAAATCATTACAGGTTGACTTTGAGGCCTGCTGTAGAGCATTATTAGATGGATTTATAACAAACTGAATTGTGTTGAATTGCGCTCTAGGACGATTAGAGCTGGTGGAAATGACATTAGACAGATACTGACATTTAGCTGCTTTGACTGCATTTTGATATTCAGTAAGACTGTCTCTCAATATACCCAGTGAAACATGTAGCTTGTCCTTTTTCCACTTGCGCTCGGCCTGCCTGCACCTCCGTCTAAGGGCACGGGTGGTGTCATTAAGCCAAGGCTCTAGTTGAGTCCTGACAGTTCTGCACCTGTAAGGAGCAATGATGTTAAACATCTCTGAGCAGGTGGAGTTAAAGGAGGAGATGAAGACTTCTGTGCAGAGTGGGAAGTCCACTTCGTCCAGAGAGTAAAGAGTGGTGTTCATAAAGGCAGCAGCAAATTCTCCAGCTGTGGTGGAAGTGATGATGCGGCGGTGACCAGCTGGAGTAAGGGCTTTTGCTGCAGGGACAGGGCCTTTGAATTCAAACATAACAGGAAGGTGGTCTGAAATGCAAATGTCACTTATTTCTGAGATTAATACAGTGAGTCCGTGAGAAATGATCAAGTCCAATGTGTGACCGTGCTGGTGTGTGGGAGCGTTCACACATCCACGTGTCAATCTGTTCGATGCAGTGAGATGCAGTGACACAGTGAATGGATTGGTCCGTTTTCACCTGCTGTGAGTGAAATGTAAATCTGAGTGTCATCTGCATAATTATGGTATGATACGTCACAGCTGCGTTTTAACTGGCCTAAAGGAAGCATGTAGAGCTAATTGAATAATAGAGGTCCCAAGATAGACCCCTGTGGGACCCCACATGTCAGGGCCATTTGGTCTGATACACAGTTACCAACCGAAACAAAGTACTTCCTGTCTTAGGACTGAAACCATTTAAGGACAGTTCCAGTGATACCTATCCATTCCTCTAATCTTTGTGAAAGGATTCCATGGTCCACTGTATCAAACGCAGCACTCAAGTCCAAGTCCAGGCAAAAACTCAAGTCCGGGCAAAGTCTCTGTCTCTAAGACAGAGACTTTGCCCGCATCAGTGTTCAGACAGATGTCATTTGTGACTTTGAGTCTCGGTCTGTGATGGGACCTGAATCCTGACTAAAATGGATCAAAGCAGTTGTTAAGCAAGCGCTTAAACTGTTGTATTGTAGGCTCCAATGTGAATTATTTGTCTTTGCAAAGCTCCTAAACAAGCGTCAACACTGTAGGAGTCTTTTTCATTATTTCACATTGTTTCATTTAGCAGACGCTTTTATCCAAACATTCCTTACATTAAGATTCCATTCACCAGTGTTACAGCTGGAACACCACTGGAGGCGTGGTGGGTTAAATGTCTTGCCCAAGGACACAAGTAGAACTGTGGGGAGAGCGGAAATCGATTGAAACCGACAGATTCTTCTTCAGTTGTTGTTCATTTGTGCTCGTACAAGCGTTATAGTGTGTGAACTTGCACAACACTGGATGCAGTACCGCTAATGCCAGAGGTGGCACACTAGTACAAAAACTTCTGTAATGCTCCTTTAAACCATAAAACAGTAAAACCCTATTTTTTTCTATCAGAGAAAAAAAACATATTGTTAAAATTATTTTTACATTTCTTTTCTTAAAACAATACAATAGCACATATTTATTTACGGTAAATTTCTGAAACTACAGCTGACTTTTTTTTTTTTTTTTTACTGTAAAAAATAATGAACAGTGTTTCAATGTTAAATATAGTTTTATTCTTTTTGAAAGAATAGAACTATATGTATTAATCAAAATGCAAACTATAACTGTAACATTACAGCTATTATTTTACCCTAACTTTTAAATAATTTCTCTTTAGACTAAGGAAATTATCACTTCTTAATAGTTTTAGATCAATCTTAAACTCCTCTATCAGGAATTGAGTGATGGAGTTAGTGCAGTTTGTACAGTATTTTGTCTGATATTCAGGAAGCAGCACAGAAACAATGCTCAGTGTTAATATCCCACTCACGTTTCCAAATGCCAACAAGACAAAGTCAAAGTACAGCAGCACACCGAAGAGAAGGAAGAACAACCCAAATCCCATCAGACCAACTCCAATCTCTGCAAAATTTCACATATACATATAATACATAATTTATTTAATACATTAATATTGCATGTGTACAGTAAGTGGCTGTGCAGAAATCTAATAATTAATAATTAATATATAATTAATTAATAACGTCATTTGATTTACTGTGTTGACTTTGGCAAACTCAAGGTTAATAGTTTTACACATGGTCCTGTCATGTTCTGTCGCTGCACTCATGTTTTCTGCATATTAAAATTAATAATGATAAGAGGAGCAGAACTTACTCTGGAACTCGCTGATGGCCACCATGGTAAGGTCCTGCTGACTTCGCTGTGCTCTTTAGAGTCATGTGACCTTTGTGCTGCTGGCTGCAGTTAGTGCCAGCCAAACATTAACCACTGTCAGTGTGAGGTCAGAGTTTAGAGATCAAAGGTCACACACCGATAACACAACTGCTCTCCTTTCATTTCTTTTTGTTGTTGTTGTAAACTCACTAAAATGATCAATACCTTATAATAACTATTTATAACTGTGATTTTTCTATAATTACATTTCATTGGCAGATTAAAATAGCTTGCTATGTGTTCATGTGTTCCTTTTTGAAATTTTCACGAACCCAACTCAATGGGATGAATAAATATGGCACACTTACTGTTCACCATGGTTGCCTGAATTAGCTGGTATGCTCAATTTTCTTTGGGCATTTGGGTTCAAATTTCCTGCAAATAAATTTGCGTATGTGACGTAATGCGCTCACGCTACTTGATGGATGTAAACAGCGCAACTACAATCACCTGTCAAGTGTTAGTTGAGATGGATTCTGCGGTCGGAGAGAAGCGACCAGCCTGAAAAACTTCTCCGGGCCCGGGTCGCGGGGGCAGCAGTCTAAACAGAGACGCCCAGACTTCCCTCTCCCCAGACACTTCCTCCAGCTCTTCGGGGGGATACCGAGGCGTTCCCAGGCCAACCGAGAGACATAGTCCCTCCAGTGTGTCCTAGGTCTTACCAGAGGTCTCCTCCCGGTGGGACATGCCCCGGACCTTATACTTCCAGAGCACCCCCCACAGGGCGCCACGAGGGACACAGTCGAATGCCTTCTCCAGATCCACAAAGCACATGTGGACTGGTTGGGCAAACTCCCATCCAGCACCCTGGAGAGGGTATCGAGCTAGTCCAGTGTTCCACGACCGGGACGAATACCGCATTGTTCCTCCTGAATCTGAGGTTTGACTATTGGCCGCATTCTCCTCTCCTGTACCCTGGCATAGACTTTCCCGGGGAGGCTGAGGAGTATTCATGCTCGTTTAATTGTTTTACTTTACGGCGCTCATTACTGATAATAAGTAAACATAACGTTTGACTGTATATATATATATATATATATATATTATTGTATTTATATTAAATCATTCTCTATTGTATATTGCCACTGTTGACTCTGAGTTGCTGAAGGCTCTTCTACTCAGTCCTTTGTGTTCATTCTGCTCAAGTATTGTTCTTGTGACAAATATATTCTTCTTTCTCCTGAAAAACTCTCCAAACTATTTCACACTTTAAACATAAAAAAAAAAAAAAAAGTATCTCCTGTCACATAGACCATTTGTGGCAATTAATAGAAAGCATGCTGCTGTATGTCAGTGATAAAAATGCTGCGTAAGAAGCATGTCCAGAAACAAGCAGGATACATTCACTTTATTGCAGTTTTAAAGCAAGCGCAGTAGTGTTTTTATTCAATTGCATAGTCCAAGCACTGTCTTTTTTTTCTCCCAAAACGGTTACATATGACATAATCAATCATCAAAGTGTAAATATCATATACAATAATCGGTATATACATCATACAACTTTATTATCATTATCCTCAAATGCTACATACAGAAGTGTATCAAATATTAACAATGTTGATTGACGGTATTTTTTTCCCCCAATCCGTTCAAAAATATCTATGCTCTGCTTAAACAAAGACTTCTCCAGAATTATTAAACAAAATTAAGTTTGTGAAACATGTGACTGTCCATAAATCTAAAAAAATATGCAACTCATCTCTTACTGTTCTAATAAAAACAAGAAAAATAGACATATTCTCTTCAGTGTTTTTGCTTTTGTTAAATGTGTACAATACTCAACAGATGTAGAATGGACTATGGAATATGACATTATTAATAGTGTCAGCCAATAGAGCAGAATCTGTATCAGCATTAGTCAAATTATTAAAATATAGACATGATTATAACCCAGCTATAAACACACACTGATCAAATGTGAACATAACATTTACATTATTTACCATAAAGTTCCTCTCAAATAATCGACTGCATGAATTACACTAAGGTCACTTTCCAGACATTTATCCACTTACTTTACAATATTTACGTCTGATTTCACCAGAACTGACCCTTCACCAAAGTAACGCACAAAGTAAAAGACGGATTGGAAGGTGTCTGTTGCAACAAAAAAGTAGAAAGTATATCACAATTTTGTTTTCAGATGTGTCAAAATGTAGTGGAATTTACTGCTGCATTGATGTGGAGTTGGAAACATAATGAGGAAACACAATTATCCACATTGCACATAATCTCCTTCAAATACATGCAGTATTTTCAGGAGCTGTTGTCCAAACAGAAAAAGCTACAGAAATAAAAGTCAGTCAGGTAGATTAGTGTTAAAGCTATATGTGACAGTTAAAATTTAGGCTTGATTAAAAAAAAAAGAAAAAAGAGAGACGACAGATTACTTGAAGTGCTACTGATTGGTCCGTGAGCAGAAAAGTTCACACTTTTCACACCAACGTGGGAAAAACAAATGTCAAAGCACATAAATGCAGCATAAATTCCAACATAGAACAGTTTAGACTAGGGATGCTCATATTGACCGTTTAACCGTTAACCTATAGTAAATATTTTGACCGATTAATACTATCAGTTAAACGGTTTAAAACGTTTTTTTTTTTTTTTAAGTTTTTTTTGTTTGTTTGTTTGCTGCATGGTTTAAAAATAAAATAGCCTACTATATAGCTTATATTTATTAACTCACGGAGCGCGTGGCAAGCGCAACCACACACGTGACACATGCATGAAGATGTCTGTGCGGCCATTGGTGCATATCCAGGTCCCGCCCATGTCAAAACCCGTCAGAATTGGCTGAAAAAGGTGTCAATCAAAGGCTAACACTTCCTGTTAGCATTTTAGTAGCTTTTTTCGCGGTCTCGAAAGGACTTATGGCTTTTATTATTAATAGAAATGAGTTTTTTCAAGTTGGAAATACTTCTCTGCAGTTTTTGAGCCTTGGAGGATATAACATGTCTTGTGGACCTAATTATTTTACTGGATATTATTCACTGGACCTTTACGGACAGAAAGACACGCTTATGTGGATTTGTTGCTGTTTTAGTCCAAGTCCAAACTAAATCTTTGTGCTTGTCTGTAAAAAAGGCTTTGGTGTCGGCGCTGTGGTTGTAACGTGTTAAAATGGTTTATATCGTCTGAAAGATGAGACTTTAAGCTTTAATTTGGTATATATATATTGTTGGGGTTTGCATGACGACGTGCAAGCACAACGCAGGCTTTCTTTTGTAGCGTGTTTACATCACGGTTGTACACTAGCCGTTAATGCCAATTCAATATTATAATCTTATCAGTTAACGGTTAATAATCGATTAAGGAGCGGCGGTTGTCGGTCGGGAAAATTAATCAAAATGAGCATCCCTAGCATCCCACACAGTCATTGGTTCAAAGAAATAACACAGAGAGAACAGTGATGTCCAAATGCTACAAAAGTAAAAGAAGGGTAAGTGTTGATATGATAATCCATCATGAAATCAAACTGTCCACACAAATAAAACACATTTTGCAAAAGCTGGGAACACCACAGGTTAAAGAAAACAGTAGTGTGGACTGACCTTAAGTGAAAACTAGACTTAATCCTATCACACCAATCATGTGACCAATCATTAGTCTGAGTCTGTCAATTATTTCTAAAAACTGAGATTTCATTTTCAAATCAAATCTTATTAGTGTGTTGAATAAGACTGCTTTAAAAGTTATGGAACCAGTTGATATGTTTGACAGAAATTATAATTCAATAAAATAAATATTCCAACATGGAACAGTAAAAAAAAAAATACTGTATATCTTTTAAAGCTGGCCTTTCTAAATGTTCACACAGTTGGACCTATTTTCTGATGACACACACAGAGTGACATTAGACAGATGGGAATGTTCTCTGAGAGGGAAATATCAGACAATGTTCAACCAAACAAAGAAAAGGGATGAGGCTTTAAATGCTACTGTGACCATGTTTGGAAAGATGCTTCCTCTCGAATCTCCTGGAACTGTGACCCCACTGTTTCAGTAGCAGACTGTACAGCACATGTTTGAAAGTTACAGCAGCTCGTCAGAAAAAAAAAAAAAAATCATGCTTCTTCAAAAATTGTGCATACACCGACCCTATGTATATCATTGCTTTTCTTTAAGTACACATTTGGACAAATTGTCTCTAAGTAGTTTAAACTGTTGATTTATAGGGAATGAGGATGTACCATATTCTGATTAATATTCTGTGCACACAAATAGGATTTAAAGAGGCCTGACTTTGATTCAAAAAGACCTGATTGAAACTTTCATGAAAAAAAATCTGATCTGGGATTTGTTCGAGACTGGTGTGAACAGCCTCAGTGATTACATTTGTCAATAAGGAGGCATCTAGACAAGGGTTTGAACTTTGCTACACTCCTTTTTCAAGCAACACAGTTGAACACGTTTACTTCAGTTTGTTAGACATGTTTGTTACCCACAGCCGAGTAGGACTGTGCTTAGAAAGTACTATTTTACAAAACTGACCTCATTTCACAATAACTGTCCAACTTTCATCTCCTAATCTGGCCCACAAATAAAATGATGAGAGAGAAAAAAATTGTTGTCTACTGTATAAAATCTCAACTTCATATAACTCTGTAAATATGTGAGTTAATAAAGTGACAAGAAAAGTTAACCGATAAAAACTAATACCACCATTTAGTGGTCAAGTCTTTAGGAGATAATAATTTGAATAAACAGCTCAAATCACATAAGAATGACTGGTCATGATATGGATAATCTTTGTACTGTATCTACAGAATAGTGGTATATTCAGGAGCTTTACAGACAATATAACTCTACAGTGTGTGTTACTCTCGGGAAACACAGGCCTGTTTCTGTGAAAGTAGGTGCTTCAGTTTGTGCAGTGATGTTACAGATGAATAGAAAGGATCAAGGTGAGGTCATAGAGAAAGAAAGGAAGGAGGCATCACAGTGAGCCGAGGATAATCCCCTGTGAGGCTTCAGGTCAGCAGTGAGCACTGCCCCAGGACTAAGGCCGAGACAAGGCCAGAGCGTCCTCACATCCAGAACAATACACCGCATGGATTTAGTGTAGATTCAACTCCCAAATGAACACTTGACTTGAACGTTTGTGGTCATCCCCGTCTTGTCCTGAGCTAAATGACACTGGAATCTAGAGCAGTCCTGTTCCACTGGGTGTTTGCTTAGGTGAAAGTGTGGTTTAGAAAAACGAGGAATGGTCACCACTGTCTCAGTTCATCGAGTGGATGCTCAGAAAGATCCTCTGTCGAACTTGGCAGCAACCCAGGCTTGAGCTGTGGACAAACACAGACAAGATGGGTTAATAGAATTTAAATATCTATCTATCTATTATTATTATTAGGCCCGAGCCGGTGATGACCGGGACGGCCTATTGTTTTTGCTCGGATTATATATATATTTTTTTATCTTTATTGTCGACCTATGATCCTAAATTTGACCCAGTGAACATGCACGAAAAGTCATTTTTATTGGTCCCAGACTTCAAGCTCGGCGAAAAATTTATGTATTTGAAGTCGCCGAAAAAAAATTACAAAAAATTACTCAGTGGCGACCCCTAGAAAAGTCAAAATACATTGGGCCTATGGAAAGTGAAAGTAACTTTTTTGCAACGTAGAAAAATGAAACTTGGTACATCCATAGGACACCTCAGGGCAAACAGAAAAGTCAATGACAGTCACACCCTAAACTCAACAGGAAGTCCGCCATGTGGGGTGAAATGCGCGGCCACTAAAATCGCACCCCTTGCGCAGAAAGATGCAAATCATTGTGTTTTAATCTAAATGGCCCCAAATTTGGTGAGTATCATCTAGACACATGTGCCAACTAAAGTTGTGACTTTGTTGTTGATATCTTATTGGGTATGGGTGTGGCAAGCCTGTAACGAGGTGGCCATTTTTGTGAAAATAAAACATCTCTTAACTCTCGCTTCTCGGATCGAGTCGGACCCAAAAGGCGTTTGTGCACATTCATGACCTGAACACAAAAATATGTAAATAAAAGGGTTATCTTTAGAAATGGCTCTCCAGCGCCCCTACAAACTTATAATGGGACCCAAGAATTTAGTTTGTCATAGAGACATGAAATTTGGTACACACATCTCTTATGTCATGAGCATAAAAGCCAATGACAACCACCCCCTATCTATAAATGTGTTGCCATAGCAATGTCCCAAATATGTGGAAAAAGTCAATGGGAAGTGAAAATTTTAGTTTGTCGTAGGCAAATGAAACTTGGTACACACATCCAGTATGGGCTTATGAACAAAAAAGCCAATGGGGACCACACCCTATCACACACGGGAAGGCGGCCATTTTGAATTGAAAATGTGAACCGACTTAAAATACACCTCTTTTTTAAAAGAACACAGAGAATAGCTGCTTCATTCCACAGACACCAAACTTGGGCAAAATGAGCTAAACACATGTATGTAAAATAGACAGGTGTTTTTCTTGACGTTTTTGCTCGAGTTATATTTTTATTATAATTTGGTATATTTTTTTTTGTATAATTTTTCTGCAAAATGATCCTCAATTTGACCCAGTAAACCAACAACTAAAAGTCATTTTTATTGGTCCCAGACTTCAAGCCCAGCGAAAAATTTATGTATTTAAAGTCCCCGAAAAGAATATACGAAAAATGACTCAGTGGCGACCCCTAGAAAAGTCAAAATACATTGGGCCTATGGAAAGTGAAAGTAAATTTTTCCAATGTAGAAATACAAAACTTGGTACACCCATAGAACACCTCAGGGCAAACAGAAAAGTTTATTACAGCCATACCGTAAACTCAACAGGAAATCTACTATGTTGGGTGGAATGCGTGACCACCTAAATTGCACCCCTTGTGTCTAAAGGCTTTTCATCTAAACAGCTCCAAATTTGGTGAGTATCATCTAGACACGTGTTCCAAAAAAGTTATCAATTTGTTTTTTGATACATTTGTGGCTGTGGTCGTAATGAGTCTGTGAAGAGGCAGCCATTTCTTTGGGAAATAAATGCCATTTCCCAATTGCCAGGATCCTTCCTTTAGAGGAGGCCCCTCCAGAGCCAAGCCTAGAGTCTTAGAAAACTCCTCAGAATCCTTTGGAACTTGTAACCTTGTACTTTTAGACAAGTTATATTTACATTTTGCCTTTTTAAACAGGGGGGTGCAGCGATTCCTGAGTCATCTCAAATCTCCAGCCAGTACTTTGTTTTTCTCGCCTTAGCCCAAGCATAATCTATTATTTTCAAAGGTTCAGACAGCTCCCAGGAAAACCAGGGATTGTGGAGACCTTTAACTCTAAATTACAAGGTGGTGTAGCCAGTGGCGGTTCTACATTGAAATACACCCTGGGCGAGACCCCTTTCGAGCGCCCCCCCCACCCCCACCCCCAAATAACAAACAAAGTTCTGCACAAACAGTTATATTTTATTATACACACACACGATATGCACACCTGAAAGCTCATACTGGGGAGAAGTAGAGGCAAAGAGGTCTTCATCCTCAATATCAGATATTTGTGGAGACATGTTTAGTTTAGTTTTAGTTTTAGTTTATTGATTTATTATTACGTGGACAGTCCCTTTTTAAAAAAAAGAGCAGCTTTAGCCTCTACTGCTAATTTCCAGCTATAGTCCCCGGCCCGTTGTTAATAGGCATACATCTGATAAAATAAAATAAATTACAATTATTTTTACAACAGGGCTAAACAAAAACAGACATTTGAGACAAGCACAAACAAACAAACATCAATTACAAAGACATAAAAACAGTTCATGCATTAAAAAAGTACATTTTAATACATGTGTAGCGGAGGAGGTGGTTGGCTCATCCTGAAGGGTCGAGACCATTCCAGAAGAGGCCTGTGTAGCGGGGGAGGTGGTTGGCTCACCCTGACCAGTGGCAGAGGATGCTCCAAAATATTTTAGAAGTGCTCCTGAAATTGTAATTGAATTGCATTTGAAATCAAAAGACCATAGGATAATGTTTTATAAAACTAAAACAGCCTGGGGTCAAATTGACTCAAAACATAATAGAAGGGTTACATAAACATGCTCTTACACACTAAATGTATGTCATTACACGCTATACCCTCCTAGACCCGGAAAAAAACATTTATGTATTTTATTAATTTTTTTCCCCATGTCATCACATTGTTTAGAGCATAGAAACAAATGATAAAAAAAAAAATTTGAAAAATTATATTTTATGCTATGGTCACTAGGACTCAGTTGTTTAAAAAATAAAATTACTTTAAATTATATGTATAGGCAAAAACAATGGGATTTTATTTTTTTTAATCACCAAAATCTTTTTGGGTTTCAGGATATTAATTTGTATATTAATCTAACTTTCATGAAAGAACTATTAGCTCTTTGGTTACTGCCTCAAATTCTAAGCATGACACACTTTTAGTTGTGACTTGTAAAACTATATTTAGGAAACTATACTTAGCACACTGTGTAGCAAATAGCTAAATAGCAAATGTTCGTCTTTAACCTAAAGATTTGAAAATGCCGTTGGTTATTTACAGAGCCTAACATTAAACCAACAGATGGAAATGATAACTGAACTTGTAACAGTTTTATTGCAAAGCACAATATTAAATTAGATCTCATTAGTGAGTTGAAACCAAATTATTGTTGTATAAGCATAGCAAGCATCATTAGCAAAAAGGCTAACAAAGAGTTATACCCACCACCAATTAACATTAGCTCTTCATTCATGATGAAATGGATCATACAGAGAGAGAGAACATAGTTGCATACCTTAATCTTTTGCTTGTTTCTCCTCCTCTTCTTTTCTTTTTTTTCGAAATTGGGCACCTGATGGCTTTGACCTTTTCTTCTCCATCTCTGTTTATTTGGCACTCGACAATCAACAGATTTACCATCCCCCCAACTGTCACTCACGACCAGAAGTCAAGACTAAACCAATTCACCTTTTGCATTATTTTGTTTTGTATTACCTAGTTTCATTTGCAGGAACTATAGACTGTCCGTTCCATTTGAGAGAGACCCAGAGGTGAAATGTCACCCGCGCCTCTCGCCCCACCCCCTTTTACACTTCTCTCACAACACACAGCTTCTGTGCATTGGACATTTTCAGCATGCAGGGGCGCCGGCAGCTGCAGGGAGCGCCAATTAGCCAATTCGACACACAGTGAAATGATATAGATGATGAAAACCGCTTCGCGACGCAGAGGAATTTTTTTTATTTATTTATTTTTATTAATCTGCTCGTGCTGCCGCCCCCAATGTGTCACGAAAAATGCCGGCTGCCCGGTTCGCCCGTGCCTAAAACCCCTACTGGGTGTAGCAGGCCCCAGCAGTAGAACAGGCCCGGTTATTTGACATTACCGTGAAGTTTACGCTTTAAAGCACGACATGCGATCCTCCGAGTGCATGTGTCCCCGCGGTCTCAAGGGAGGTGAGGGCCTTTATCGCCGCTTGCGGCTTTAATCATTATTATTATTATTATTATTATTACAGTAATAACTGTGCATCAGGCTAAAGGATCTTTTACAGGTCAGGGGCTGAGTTTATCCCAGTATCTTAGGATGTAAGCTAATCTTAAACACCCTGGACCATCAACAGTTAATCACAGGGCCGACACTTTACACGATTCCCAAAATGATGTCACTTCCTGCAGAATTATCAGCTTAAACAGCTACATCTGTAAACTGTGTTTTTAAGAAAATAACATCTTTAAAGAGCTGTGTAGAACCTTTTGCTTAGGAATCCTGGGCCCTGGACTACAGCAGATTGGACTGGTTTAACAACTTAGACAAATCTAAACCAATTAGTGGGAGTTTCTCTGTGGAGCTGTGGACATGACCACTAACACAAAACTACACTAAACTGAACAAAAGAGGAACACTTACAGCCAAGTAAAGACTAACAACCAGCCACAAGAATGAAGACTACTGTTGGAGTTAAAATCAACTATACATATATATATATATACTGTATGTGATCATGTGTGACCTGCTGAGGTTTAGAGGGAGCAAAAATGTCATTCAGTATAAACATAGAAAAGTAGTTTTTGTCCTTGTCAAAGTCTTAAACTTGCTGAAACATGTGCATAACCACAGCCAGTCTTCACGTTTGTCAAAAGAACTTGTGCCACTTGCATTGAGACCGTTTCTATCCTCTGTCTGGAATCCTGCGCCAAAGAAGGTTAGCTTTCCATCATACGTTTCCAGAGATTCATCTCAAAAGAAAACCAACTTCCTGATCCCGAAAACCCAAGGTTAACCACAAATTATTTTGCAAACCCTCTATTCCAGCTTTGTAGTCCACATGAACTACACACACTGTTTTCAGAGAACAGTACCCTGTCAGTGAATCCACCAGAGGTCATAGAAGCTCAGCTAAGATGTTAAAAGACAGTGACTTGTAAACTGTAAGATACTGAGTAGATAAAACAACAGTCTGTGGCTCTTTATTCAGTGGCCAATACAAGCTGTAGGCTACAGCAGGCAGAGATAATTATTACTATATTATCTGTCTACATAAATGTAACTCCAAATGGCAGCATCTGGAGTAAGGTTTGTTGCAGAAAGTTTGACTTCTAAGTAGGGTTGTTTCGAATGCCATTTTTTGAGCTTCGAAGCTTAGGTGGCAATCAATATCGAATATTCGAAGCTTCGGTGGGTGGGGCTAAATATATAATAATAGTGTCGGTGTAACTGCCGCATTTTCATTTCTGTTAATTTTCTGTGTAAACTGTTATTTGGTGTGTTTTGTGAAGTGTCACCAGAGGGCGCTGTAGCGCAGAGTTAGGCTCTTGTATACGCAGTGGTAGATTGATTAGAGCAGAAGTAGCGATCTCCACAGAAACCAAGAAAGGATACATGATTAATAAAATAATTACGCTAAAAGTTAAAGTTTAAATTTATAAGGTAAAGGACAGAAGATCTCCAAAGCTAATCCCTCTCATGGTACTCAGCCAACGAGGTTTGTTTTTGTTTGTTTTATTTTCTAGAAGTTAATGTATCAATTGTACTTATTTTCGTTAAGCTAACTGTTGTTTTATCTGTGTGTTTCATCAGTTTTCACGGTGTTTTTATGGCGCTATTGAAAGACGGACGCTAATAAATTCATCAGTAGAGGAAACCACTTGTGTCTAAAGTACTTGGGGGAATTACAGTCGGTTTGCATTTGTATCATCTTTCACGACTTCACGTTTCACTCTTCGGCATCGTAAATGTGTTGCGGCAGACCCAGTGGAGTGCAGTGTTGCATTTGGTGCAATATGATCAGGTGGAACACATTCTTTGAATATTAATAAACATTTAATAATCTTTTAAATAGAACAGTTTCCGGTACACATTACACGGGCAGGTTTATGCTCCGAAAACGGACAGTGCATAAGTGATACAAAACACACAAAAAAATATATATATATATAAAAAAAAGAATATTCGAATCTCAAAACTAAAAATCGAATGCCACCCCACCGAACGAATATTCGAATATTCGATTATTCTAGTACAGCCCTACTTCTAAGCTACATCCTGCAGTGAAACAGTATGTACCGATGCATTCCAGACAGAATGAGTTTGAACCACAGTTGAGTGGACAGTGTTAGTGAAAGGTGGTTGTAAAAAGGAAAAGAGGACAGACAGTTACCTTGTGGGGCTTAGGCCTTCATAACATTGGCAGAGTTTGGTTCAGAGGACGGAGAAGGACGGGTCGGGGTGGTGGGGGGGCTGGGGGCACAGCGGGCTGAAAGCACAGGAAACACTGGGGTCAACATACACTCTACAGTCTATGGTTAAAAGATACAGTTTGCACACACAACACAGGAGGGGAGGGGTTAGGGGTGTATCACTGCACTGCTGCAGGAACCTACCACACACTCACGACCTACACCTCCCATTATCACTCACGACCTACACCTCCCATTATACCCTGCCATTATATTTCTGCACTATGAAAACTTTACTGGGTTGATATTGCTGTGACTGAGATGTTGAATCAGCTTTTGCTGCTCTTTTAACTAATATAATAATAATAATAATAATAATAATAATAATAATAAATATCATTTTCACCGTAATTCTAATGTAATATAATAATGTATAAGTGTCTCACCAGACAGCAGGCGGCTGCGGCGGGACGCCTCTGTAGCCAAGGCACACGAGATCTCAATGCGCTTCTCCTGCTCCTGCAGCTGCTGCTGGGAGCTGCCAGAGGCCCCACCCTCCACTGGGCCGTCCAGCGCCGGGACAATATTCTGCAGACTGAGGCGAAAGAAAGATGTTTTAATGTAGTCAAATGTGTTCTGTTCGGAAAGCAGCAGTGGTGGACGAAGTACACAAACCAAGTACTTGAGTTAAAGTACAGATACACTAGGTAAAATATTACTTCAGTAAAAGTAAAAGTACTCCCTTTTAACTTTCACTTGAGTAAAAGTACAAAAGTATTTGCCTTCAAATGTACTTAAGTATCCAAGTACTAGGCTATAATGCCCTTATACTTTTTGTCAGTCTCTTGTCCCCTTTAGGTGCCAGGAATTATTTAAAAAATACAGATTTTTGAGATCCAAATTTCAAAAGGCTGTGGTTTGAAAATGATAAGAGATAGAGTCTTACTCTAAACTAGAAAAATGTCAGGTATGACCCAAAGTATTTAAGTAAATAAATTTTAAGCATCTAATTTACATATAATTTGCATACCACGACATTATATATTGGCGGTTATGTTTTTTTCAGTACATACACACTAATGAACATATTAGAATAGTTTTTTATCTTTTTCTGAAATAAAGAATAACTACAACTTCTATTATACCATAACTAGTAAAACGTAAGCAAATAGTTCTGAGAAATATACACATGTACTGTATGTGTGTGGTTGCAGTTGTTTTATCTTTTCTTATCCATCCATGTGGCATAGTTAGTAGTTTTTTAGAGTGTGGGACCTCTCATAAAGCACAGCACACAGCCATCACTTTTATTACGATCGCTGCTTTGATTAGCGCATTCTCGCTGACTATCGCCTCTCCCTCCTCTACTGGGTAAAGTGTCAGGATGTCCAACACGTATTTGTCCTAAACAGCTGTCAATAGAAGCCGCATTATTCCCAAACTCCCTGTCACTCCCGCGGCCACGGCAAGTACACCCGCCCCGGCTTCTATCACCTGTGCTAAAGGTAAAGCTGCAGGTGCTAAAGGTAAAGCTGCAGGTGCTAAAGGTAAAGCTGCAGGTGCTACGCGCACACGGCTTCCCGGCTTTAGTTTCCTCCCGTTTCTTTCACTGATGTTTGGTAAAATGTGGGAAAAACAGCGTGTGCTTTATGAGAGACGCTGAGAAAGGCACGAGCAGCGGCGCCGCTGTCCAAGTCACAGACGCACTCACTCTCGTTCATTCTCACTTTCACTCGGCTGAAAAGACTCTAAAGGTAGATGTTCTTCCTCAGAATCAGAGTCAGCCATTACTAATACCAAAACTTCATCACAGGTGTATTTTTTATTTGTTATTTTCATGTTTATCAGCTCGCGTGTAAAGAATGAGGCTTCTATTGAGCCGGTCCTGACACTCCCACTGAGACGCGTCTTTGAGGTCTTCTTCTACAAAAATATTTAACGGAAACACACTACACTACTTGAGTAAAAAGTAAGATATTTGATGTTGAAATGTAGTGAAGTTAAAGTAAAAAGTATCCCTTAATGGAAATACTTAGTAAAGTACAGATACTGGAAAAAACTACTTAAGTACAGTAACGAATTACATTTACTTCGTTACTGTCCACCACTGGAAAGCAGGCATAACGTTTGTATCCTGACTGTCTTGGAGCAAATAACTATGTAACTTTAGTTTGCTGCCTGGCTCCCACTGGCAACACTACAGTACCTGGCCCTTCAACCTTTCCCCTCTCTCTGTATGTAAAAGACCTCCTCTGGTTGCATAGATTTGTATGGATTCATCTGTCTCTGGTGAATGAGGAAGACACGGTCCAAAGTGGAGTGCATTCTATGTCATTGGCTCACATACAACTATAAATACAAGAATACATATACTATAAAAGTTTTTACTTTATTTTGAATTTATTTTGGGGGGTTTGGGGGTAGCATTTGTATAGGTTTGGTTTCTTTAATATTAAAACCTACTTTGATTTGGCAATAAGGGTTCTGATCCGCTCCAGTTTCCTCTGCTTCTCCTGCTGCTCCTCAGCGCTGAGAGGAACTGTACTGTCTGCCTCCAGGAGCCTCTCTGCAGCCAGCACCTGCTCACATACAAGTACATCAGACTGAAATTAAAACAAGTCAGAACAATATAAGCATGTCCACAACTTTTGGGAGGACAGTATTTAGAATCTGAATGGCTTTTATTCAGTTTTATTTAATCTTTGTTAACTCAAAGGTTAGTGACTGTGTGAAACACTATATTTATTTCAGTTAAAAGTTGTGAAGTTCTCTAAAGAACTGTATACTGCTGTATTCACAGAATCTAGTAGATGGGACACAGCAAACTGAACATGTGTTTAGACAGAATTGAAAAATATTAGTTCACAGTGGTGATAAGGCCATTTCCTTTTCTACACCATTGAAAAATATGCTGAAGAAAAACTGTGCCTTTCATTAACATTAAAGTTAAATAGAATATAGTGGAAGTGTTTTTTTATTCCACACCTGTCTCTCTAAAGCAGATCTGTAAGTATATTAGAGTAATATAATAAGTATGTCTTACAAAGGGAAACTTGATTCTATTTGAATGCAGCATTAGGCAAAAATGTTATTGATAGATGGTTGATGTCCAGGGCAGGAATTTCTGAGTAAAATTTACAGTTTGTGTATTAAGATGTTGTTCTGTTAAGGCCATAAAATGGTAAAAGCGCATTTACATAGCGCTATTTTGTACCTGTACCAAAGTGCTTCTATTAACCACATTCACACACAATCACCCCTGGGGCAGACAGAGAGGAGGGGCTGCCATTTCCGACCACCACCAAACTCACCTCCACAATCACTTACAGTGGCAAGAAAAAGTACGTGACCCTTTTGGAATTTCATGGTTTTCTGAATAAATTTGTCTAAAAATGAAATCTGAACTTCAACTAAGTCAAGGGGATTGACAAACGTGTCTAAAAATAATTACACTAAAAAATTCTGATCTTTCATGTCTTTATTGAGAACAACCAAAAAACCTCATTGTAGTTGTGGAAAAAGGATGTGAAGGCTTGAGTTAATGACCTCAAAAAAGCTAATTGGAGTCCGGTTTTAGCACACCTGGGAGTCTCGTTAAGTTAATATGTTTGGAGGTGTGGACTACAGCAACTTTGATAAAAAACCCTCAAACTTTAGAGTTTGCTCTGCACAAGAAGAACACGCTTATGTGAGCCATGCCTCGCCAAAAAGAGCTTTTAGAGGAGCTACGGACAAAAATTGTTGCTTTACATAAAACATGAAAGGGTTACAAAGTTATTTCAAAGAAAACCCACCAGTCTACAGTTAGTCTACAGTCTACAAATGAAGACGCTTTGGGACTGTTGCTACTCTACCAAGAAGTGGGCGCCCAGTCAAAGAACACCAAGAGCACAACAAAGACTCATCAATGAGGTAAAGAAACAACCCCGAATGACAGCCAAAGATTTGAAGACATCATTGGAACTTGCTAACATCTCTGTTCATGAGGCTACAATACCTAAACCACTGAACAAGCAGGGTATCCACGACAGGACACCACAAAGGAAGCCACTGTTTACTAAAAAGAACATTGCTGCACGCCTGAAGTTTGCAAAAGAACACATTGACACTCCACATAGGTATTGGCAAAATGTTTTGTGGACTAATTAAACTAAGATTACAAAAACACACAGCGCTACAATAAAAAGGGCACGGCATATCATCATAAAAACATCCTCCCAACTGTAAAGTCTGGAGGAGGAAACATCATGATTTGGGCCTGCTTTGCTGCATCAGGGCCTGTCCAGCTTCAATCATTGAAGGGAAAGATGAATTCCCAAGAATATCAGACAATTCTTCAGGATAATGTGAGGATGTCTGTACGTCATCTGAAACTGTGTAGAAGGATGCTGACGCAACAGGACAACAACCCAAAACACCGGAGCAGGTCCACAACAGAACGGCTTCAGAAAAACATAATCCGCCTTTTGGAGTGGCCAATAGAGATGCTATGGATTGACTTGAAGAGGGCCCTACACATGAGCAGTCCAAACAATATGACAGAGCTAAAGCCTCTCTAAAGGAAGATGTGCAGGTCTGATCCACAGCTACAGGAAGCGCCTGGTTGCGGTTATTGCTGCCAAGGGGGGGTCAACCAGTTATTTATTATAAGGGTTCATTTACTTTTTCCACTGCCATTTTGAATGTTGAATGTGTTCAATAAAGACATGAAAGATCAGAATTTTTTTGTGTAATTGTTCTTAGACATATTATGTTTGTCAATCCCCTTGACGATGAAGATCAGATCACATTTTAAGACAAATTTATTCAGAAAACCATGAAATTTCAAAAGGTTCATGGTTTTTCTTGCCACTGCACATTCATACAGCAGAGCTGTGGGTCTAGAGGCAAGGTGGGTTAAGTGTCTTGCGCCCCATTAAAAACCTGACTGGATCATTTCAGTCCGGAGATCTCACTTGGAAGTGTAAAGTGTTAAGAAAGAAGGAGAAAATATGTTGCAATAAAATAAATAAAAACTGTTGAAATGTGAATGTTTGTACCTGGTCGTAGAGCTCTGGTTCCACCTGTAACCGTCTGAGGCGAGCAATCTCTTCACTCGGAGACTCCAGCCCCTCGCCTCGCACCGCAGCCTCCAGGTCTTTGATGTCAATCTCATGAGCCGTCAGCCGCCTGGGCACCTGCAAACACAACACACCACCACTCTTTATATGCTTCATGTTCAGGGTTCACACACTTTTTTTCTTGATTCAGCCCAGCATTCTTACAATTCCCCTGCGTGTATGTGTGTATGGTTGTGTGTGTATGTGTGTGTGTATGTGAGTGAGTGTGTGTATGTGTGCGGCGCGATGCGTGTGTATTACATTACATTTAGAGTACATATTCACCTGTAAATGCTGTTTATAGAAAAGAGACACCTGTAATTATATTTATGGCACACACTCACCTTTTATAGTAATAACCATCTGTATATTTATATTCATTGTACATATTACCTGTAAATCCTGTACATCTCCATATCCTGCACGTACGCAACCATTGTATATATCCTGCACTTTACTGCTATTGCACTTCTGGTTAGACCTAAACTGCATTTCGTTGCCTTGTACCTGTACTTGTGTAATGACAATAAAGTTGAATCTAATCTAATCTAATAATGGTCATATCTTTTACAATAGACCAAGATTCAGTCCTCATTTTGTTTTTGCCCAGTTTATTCATAGACCTGCAAATATTTATTTTGGCTGTATGTTAACACTGCACACTAGAGCAGCTTTGTTTATCTAAAACTATTGCAGTTTCCAACAAATGGTGAACATTAAACATATTTAACCAGAGTATCTTACCACTTTGTAATTGTGGCCCGACAGGTTCAGACTCTGCCTCTTGCTCAGGTTTCGTCGTAGTCGTTGATTCTGCTCCTCCACACTCATTTTAGACTTGGCCTCAGCTGGAAACACAGCACTCTTTGGACGCTCCTGTAGCAAAGGTGAAGGAAAGAGACTGTTTCCATGCTTGACTAATGGAGAAGTTTGCTTCATTATACCTGATGTTACTGGGTGAGCTACAGTACTAACTGTATTGGTAATACAGTAGTCAGGCGAGTCACTATGACACACCTCTGTGGGTAAATTCATTGTCGGCAGCTGCCATCAGGGTACCCCAATCATGTCATTAACCGGAGACTATAGCAAGTTTTTCGATGTTGGTTACTTACAGCTGAGAGAAAATAAAATGAAATGGCGTGCTTTCTGTTGACATACCCTTGAGATCCCGTTGTGGGCTCTGCCACGGAACCGAGATCCTACAACCGTTTTGCCATCAGGCTCGTCTGTGGGAGACTTGGTCCGAGGAGGAACAACGCCAACTAACGATTTAATAAAAAATATAAATATTTATTTGGTCTCACATTTGGTTTACTTAAAAACTGTTTTACCTGGCTAAAAAGTTACACAAAAAGGGCACAAAAGTCAGTTACAAGGCTAACTCGGATTCTGGTACCTTTATTTATGGAGGACTGTCTTTCCTGGGCTGCGTCCTCTGCATCACTCATGTTCTATAAGAATAAAAAAAACAACAACAACTTAACAAGCACTGTTTTGTAACGTGGATTTGTGGAAGGGGTAAAAGCTGGACAAAGACAGAGACAGACGTGTCATGAAATGTCAGGAGGGATGTGAATCAGTTTAATGATAAATTATGTTAGGGCTGCATGATATTGGAAAACATGATATGTGAATACCAAAAGCTGCACTTGCTTCGCAGACTGAGGCTCTTGGCAATAGTACTAAAATTATGTGGACCTTTTATTCTGCAGTGCTTGCGAGCATCATCAGATATGGAATATCGGACTGTTCAACATTAAACTAAACATCCTGTATCCCAGATGAGTTTGAGCTGCTTCCCTCTGGTAGGTGCTCCAGAACCGCTGAATGCAAAACCAATAGATTTAAAAACTGCTGAACAAACAAAAACTTTAAGAGAGCACTTTATTTTAATTATTTACTGAGTATTTATTATGGCATTGTCTATTGTATTTCTTATTGTAATGTTTTGTTGCTGCAATGCAACTTTATTATCCCACTGGGATAATAAAGGCCAGAGGGATAATAAAGTTAAAGAGGGATGAAGTTAAAGTTGATTCTGATTCTGAATATTGAAATAACAATATGACCTGTGTTAATTGATGCCTCACTTTTTTTTTTTTTATTCTTTATTTTCAAACATGAAAATTGAGTTACAGTACACAAGTAGTAACAATAGCTTGATGCCTCACTTTGACTCAGTAAAAGTTCAATTGAATTAAAATATATGAGACACACAAAGTTCTTGACTAACTTTCACCAGTCAAAACTGGGCCTAAACACAAACTTAACAAAGACTGAACCAGAGCCAAGCATAACTAAACCAGGGTTTAAATTTAGGAATAAAAGGCTTTGATTTAAGGCTCTGATTGGCCTGGCAAAAATAATTGTCTGCCATATGAGAGACAACATTATCAATAAAATCTGTAAATACAAAAGACAGTGTTGATCTTATTAGACATAAAAGCACTGAATAAAGCAGAGAGACAGAAAAAGCAGAGAAGAGAGCAGGACTTAAAGTCAGTCCTAAGTCCAATTTTACATTTAACAGAGGCTTAGAAAGGTTCTGCTAGGAACAATTTATTTTGTAATGGCCTTTTGAGTTATGACTTGTTTCTTGAGTTAGTTTGTTACTTGAGTTACATTTCATATCTACTGTTACGGGGCGGGAGCTCTATGAAACACTACTGGGATGAGTTCAAATGACTGCCAAAGACAGAAGGGGCTGAATACCTTGGTGATGTAAGTTTCTTCAGCGTCAGAGAAGGCCAAGCTGCAAAGCCAGGCAGCACTGTCCCGGGACAGGGGCGGGGTGGAGGGGGGGAAGCTGGGGGAGGATTCCAGGGGGTAGTAGGATTTAGGGAGGGGGGGTCTGGGGGGGACACACTCCTGGCTCACCATCAGGACCAAGAGGAGGAGGAAGAGGAGGAAGCACAGGGGAAGCAGGAGGAAGAATAACAGCAAGAGAATAAGCCTGGCACAGTCAGAGCATGACTCAGCAGAAAGCACTTAAAGTCTTCAAAATAAGATTAAAGGATATGAATATGAAGTGTTTGAGCAACATCATTTAACAAAGTGTGTTGTTTCTGTTCTGTGTCTGCTCAGTGTAAAGATTAAAAGATAAAGGACTGCTGAGCTGAGAACATATTGTATGAATCTAACTGGTGTTACTTTCGGCAGCTGAAAACTGTTGAAATATATTATTACATTTCCAATTACTGTGGTGCAAAAACAGAGACAGAAACGGTTCATTTTCCTCACATACACTGATCCTGACTGGACAAAATGATTAAATGTGTCTCCAGTTGGTGTGGAGTTTAAATTACTACTGCATCTCTAACTAAATAAACATAAAACTTTCTTTTCATTCTATTTTAGGCAATGTTGTAATTATTTATTATAATTTGATACAGTTTATTAATACATTTTTAATGAATTAAGAAACCCTAATCAATGTACCTCATGCTTTTATAAATTATACATTTTTTATATTTCAAAATATTCATATGGTAAATATATCAAGAACACAATATGTTTTTTCTTTGTTGTGAGGTAAACCTGTTAAAGATGTGTCTGCATGAAGACTTTTTGTAAGCTCTTTTTGGGTCGAGTTTGGGGGCTGCTCACTGGGGAATATGTCACATGAGAAGCTTCTGGGAAGTTCTTTTTAACACAGATGACAGAGACAGGATAAACTTCGGGAATGGGATCTAGAACATCAGTCTGGTACAAGTCCTGAACTGGCAGAGCATTTGAATCACTTAGATATCTGCTGTAGACACAACCAGGAGCATGGGCCTGACTGTTGGATTTAAAATACTGGCTTTGCACTCTTTGTTTTTCAGATGAAGCTGCTGCTACATACCGCACAAAGTTTCCATAAGACTGTGAATGAATCTTGGATTCCTCTATTGCAGTCTCTAACTGACCCAAGGGCAGCCTGAAACTCTCTAAGACCACAGCAGGCAGGTTTTGGTCAGGCTCTTTGTAACTTCTTGGTCTCGGTCTGGGTTTGGGCTCATTCTGAGGGACTATACAGGATTTTGGTCGAGGTTTAGGGACAGAGTTCCTACGCATCTTGGGAAGGGTTCTTGAGTCTGAACGCCGGCCGGTGTCAGCCCTGGGGTGGGTGCAGCTGCTTCTTACCTCGGGGTGTTTAGAAGGGGGGGTCTGGGAGCCAGGCAGTGGGGAGAAGGGGCTGAGCGGACTGGTCAGGCTTACTGAGCTTAGAGGGCTGGCAGGACTATTGGTGCTAAAAGAGCCACCGCTGACCACTGCAGAAGACACACAGAAAAACAGTTATCAGAGAACGGTCTTACCATTTTACACAAAAGAGATGACTCAGACTGGCTTCAAGGGTTTTAAACATTTTATTAAAAAAACAGGCTTTCCTTCAAGTCTGCTCTCAACTTTGTTTCATATTCTGCCTTTATTATTTTTATTCTGCTATAGTCATATTCTTATCTCTAAATATGCCACTACTGATGTTTTGTCCATCAGTATGTTACCTTTGTGCTTGGCTGTGTTCGTGCCTCGAGATGAGTTATTTTTATGAAGCGCTTCTAAAACATCTTGGACTCTCCAAAACTCCTTCTGGATGTGATTACGAACCAGGGCACTCTGCAGAAAAATACAGAGTATAAAGTCAAATAAGACACTCAAATAAATCTGAGGTGCTTTTGTCGAGAGATAGAAATGTAAATGATGTCTCAATAGAGATTCCCAGCCACAAAAGGCAGAAGAGATTCCAGATGATATTTTTCTGTGTGACACAACACAGATGTACAATAGGTGACATGTCTGCAAACTTCTGACTGATCCATGTTAATATTTTCGCTCAAACCTTTTTAAAACCTAAGTACATTTGACCGCTGTGCACAAGTATTAGTTACAGAAAAATAATAATAATAATAATCTTTATTTTTATATAGCACTTTTCCACCGAGCGCTTTACAAACATTAAACTATTTACCAGTGTTACAGAACATCACTGGAGGCAATGTAGGTTAAGTGTCTTGCCCAAGGACACAACAACAGTACTTGGGGGAGAGCGGGATGTTTCGAGCTGGGATCGAACCACCCACCCGCCGGTCGAAGGACGGCCGCTCTACCCACTGAGCTACTGCCGCCCACAGATTTGTCTGTGGGTAGTCCTCCAGCAGGTTTTAAATACCCTTTTCACATGTTCCCCAAAAAATTATGGCAAAGCAGCACATCAAATTGATCAGCTGAGACTGAGCTACAAGCACATATACATTTACATTTACATTTTTCTCCAAACACAGACCAAACAGCAAGCAAACAAAAACAGCTGGTACCAAAATATGCCAAATTCTGCCCTATTCTTTGTAATGGAGACTCCCCCTGACCATTTCATAAAAAAATCTTATGTGGTTTGTTTCACATTAGAACAATTATATTTGTTGCAGGTAATGTTGACATGTGTGGCTGTAATTTAAAATAGTGTTTGAGCTGCAACTGCCTTCATCTAAAGAGAATATTCATCCAAATGTTGTTGTTTTTTTAGGCGGAAATGTTTTTGGGGTTATTTTGCTGTTTTCCATCTTGATTTATTCTGAAACTGTACCATTGCACATTAAAAATTTCCCTTCTGGGAAATCTCACAAGTGCCCCCTTCATTTTGACACCAGAATTATTGAAATAAACCTTGTAGTTGCAGAGATATAATCAAATTACTGTGGACATGTCCTTTTCAAGCAGACACACATCAAAAAAACAGGCTTGAGCCCTGTTCACAGCATCCAGCTCACAATAACTTATTTCTAACCAACAATTGTTATTTACCTATGTACCTATCCCTAACTTTACATTTGATAAAGCAATGAAGAAAAAAAAAAAATACTATTTCTGGTTAATATACTGTATTTATGTATGTAGTATGTAACACACACAAAAGAAAATTAAAATAAAATAAAGGCAAAACTTATTAACTTTCTGAAAAATAAAAGTGACACTAATGTCCCTTGATCTCATATGACCCTAGCGGCATGTTTTAAAGAGATTTATTTATGGCAGTGGTACCTGTCCCCCGGCGTTCAGCTGCTCCCACAGATCTCCATGAATGGCATTGGCCTCATCCTCCAGAGCCTCAAACTCCATCCGGGCAGTGGTTAATGCCTGCAACAACAGTTAACGTAATGTTTTGGGAGATTTCCAACAAACCACAAGCCCCGTTTAACACAACAAGCAAAGTTATTTGTACCATTCACCTTCACATAAATAGTACCTTTTTAGAATGGCATGGGTAATTTAGTTTCAGGCCCTGAGACTGTGTAGGGGTGATAGGATAGGATAGTTAATGATGTATATTTAATATACAAATTATCCATGTAAGATTACACTACATTTTCACAACTCAGTTTTTCATAATGTCTGAAAGCATCTTGTGTGAAGAGCTTAATAAAAGCTCTTGATAAAGACGTGTGTGAGACCAAAACAAGTGTTTATTCAGAAGAGGAAGGACCACAAAACAAGTTTAGTTTGAGATCGCTTTGTTGTTTAAATAAACATCACTTCACAGGCTTTTCCTCATTACATTGGGCACAAAAAAGCTTTGTTTTTGCAGATCTTATTGCAAATAATACTTAATTGTGTAAATTGCACTTAAAATCTTCGAATGAGGAAAGTTTGTCGGCAAAGAAATGAACTGCTGCAGGTCAGTGCGGAGCAGACCAGAACTGAGCGGACACTGTGTAAGTTGTCTCATTAAAAACAACGTTACATATTTGCTGCGGAGTCACATGAAGTGTAAATTGGGGCTAAAACAACATGCCAATGTGCAACAGTAACAATTACTTTACTGTTCACTCAGAGATTCCCACAATGCATTAGTAAAAGACTGTAACATCTTTATCTGAACACAACAGGTTGAATGAAAGGAGTAAGAGGCACAAGTTTTACACTTTATGGAAATATATTTAGTCTTAAATTGTTATTAATAAACTGTTATGTTGTTGAATTACTATTGAGAGCTTACCTCTGAGACAAAAAAGAGCTGCAATAATCCAGCCAGTCATAAATAGGACAAGGCTTGTTGAATAAAACGCGTATGCAGTGTCATTAATACTTATATTACTAAAGTATTGCCAGACTCTGGATTACAACAGTCCATTCTCAGCGGAGTTCAGCAAACCTTTATTATTTTACATTTCTCCGAGAGAAAACAAATGTGTAGTGTCCCAAACTGTTCACTAACTCTCTGCACTATATAGTGCAGCACTATATATTGATTGAGGGGTTGGGGGTAGGGAGGGGGACTTGTCTTTCATCTTCCATGCTCACGCTGTTTTTAGTAAATAAGAAAAAAAAAAATGATTCTTAAAAAATTTGAATCAATTCAAATTGTAAGAAAATTTTAATTTGATTCATACATGAATTGATTTTTTCTTCCACCTCTAATGTATTTCATGTGAGCCTTACGCTGGAGGCCTGAGAGAGCTCCCCTCTTATATTAATGAGCTGGTTCTGCAGAGTCTCCTTCTTGAACTGCAGTTTCTCCATGGCCAGGGGCTGGTGGTGGTGCAGCTCCATCTCCTGGTGAGTGGACAGCAGTGCGTCCTCCAGACTGTCCTGAATACAACACATACAGTACATCAAACAGACAAACTGTCAGATGCATTTTACACTGGGTTTCTAGTAGATTACCATTTCTAGACCCTACCCTGCATTGTCAGGTAATACCAAAACCTGAATACTCAACCATGCAGCACAGAGAGAACAGACAGAAAGATGGAGCTCAAACCCACACTTTTCAGTCGTGCTAACCACTCTGTCACTGTGCTGCCCAACAGGCAAACCTAACAACATCAATACTGCCTATATGGATACAAAAACAGAGTCAGTGTGTAAACCCATGTGCACATAAGTTTACACACTGACACATCAAACATTAGATTAGTTTTAGTTTGCTGGATAGTGTTAGAAAACCCTGGATTAGACAAATGGAAAAAGTCAAACGATACATTCACACATGAAATGTACAGGTTAATTGGCAACTCTAAAGTGTCCCTAGTGAATGAATGTGAGAGTGAATGGTTGTCTGTCACTGTCTGTCTCTAAATGTTAGCCCTGCGACTAACTGGCCACTGTCCAGGGTGTACCCCGCCTCAGGCCCAAAGCTGCTGGGATAGGCTCCAGTCACCCGCGACCCCTAACAGGACAAAGCGGTTGAAAACAAATTCCACCAGCTTGGCTGTGTGGTCATTAAATATAGGGAAAAAAAATAAAAAAATAAAGTGGACTAGCAGAGTTATCTACATGGATTGTCATAGTGTACTTCAGAATAAGCCAGTTGGATATTACATGAAAACATAGCGATACCTACTATCCTACCTACATGTTAAATGTCTGCTCATACTGTAAATGATGTGAATAAGAGACTTAACAGGACTTCCCATTACAAATAATGCAAGTCATTTTTGACCCACTTGTGGAAACTTGGGGTATTCATGGAAAAACTAAAGTTTCTTATTATTCAATAAAGATATGTAAAAGGTTTCAATGCAGTCATTTAAACATGTTGTTTGAAGAATACCGTGAATTTAAAATATTAACAAATTATAACAACAAAGATATTGCAAAATAAAACAACCATACCAGCAGAAATGATACAGCTGGTTATAACCAGTCATCATTAGGTACTTGTGCAAGGCTAGGAACTATTCACCATCATTTAATATTATCTATTATTATCTATTTATTATCATCTTCTTACCACACTATTATCATGCTATTACTGACTTAAAACTGACGTAAAATAAAGTGCTACCAGTAAACCAGATTATATTAGTAGAAATGATGATTATACCTTGTCCATTCTCAGTCTGTGGACGAGAGATTCTTGGTCTTTCAGGAAGCGGTTCTGCTCACACAGCCGACCAAGCAGTTTCTGTATGGGACAAGGGCTCATTTATTAAAAGAAGTTCTATATTTAGCACCCTCAACAACATATAGAAGAGGACGTTTAGATAACAAATGTAAAATGTCTCTTACACTTGTCTCGATTTCGTTGAGTTTGAGTGTGGGGTGTAGCTCTCTGTTGTAGGGGTTGTGGTACGGAGGCCCCTGGAACAAGAGCAACTCAAATTCAGATTAGGTCTGCATGATATTAGAAAAACATGCAATAACAATTTGAATTTTTCAACAACAATGCAAGGTACAATTTCTCTACAATATAAAGAAATACAAGGCTCTGGACTAACTTACATTCATTAAATTAATATTGAAGACCGGTCTAAACCAGGACGAAATGTAGAAATAAACTAGGACTTTTTTATTTATACCGCAGATTGATTTAACGCTTTGTGTGGACAAAGATTTGGAGGAAAACATAAAGGTCCATCACACAGAAGACCATCAGTTATTGCGATTGAAGTCATTCTTGTTAGTGTAATCCTATCAATAATATTGCTATAACAATATTACAACAATATTTGTGTGAGGTACATTGATTAGTATTGATTGCAACAAGTCAAATTCTATGTGGTCATCAGTGTGTGGTGTCTTAGCAGCTGAACTCAGAATTGACCCTTGTATGACACATTCACCTTCAAACCTATGTTCAGATCTTTTCTTTGAAACGTTTTCCTGAATATGTCCTGGATGACTTACAGTAGAACCTCCACAGGCAATATGTGGTTGACAATTATTATTTTTTTTATTGTGGCTACATTCACACTAGCTTTAAAACATTCCCAGACATGTCATTCTTTTGGTCAGAACATATTTGTTTGTGTGAACAAGAATTCTCTATTAAATGGTAACACAGCGACAGATATGAGTGTGGGAGATGTTATTAATAACATGTTTACATTACACGTGGCCACTTGTTTTAGAGAATAGTTGTGTACACAATGATGAATGCAATACACTACTGTACATCTAAAGTGTTATTGGACATGTATAGCAGCTGTTTTCCTGGGTGTGCACAAGTCCCACCTGTTGATCCAGGTACTCCAGACTGCGCTGGAGCTGGAAGTCTAAAATGTCGTCCTGAGCCAAGAAGCACACAAGACAGAGACAGACAACACACAGCAGAGTTGGCTTCAGCTCGACAAAGCAACACCATTAATATGATCATCAGCAGACCCCCACCCACTCAGCACCATTAGACCAACAGTGACTGAAGCAGACAAACACTCATTATTTATACTATTTTAACATCAGTACACAGCGCCAACCCACTACTCGAGTGCCCCTGGACGCTTTGAGGCAGTGATTAAATAGTAAATATATTATATAAGCTATATTAAAAAAAGAATAGTACCTAGCATATGAGGTCATAAAAACTGGGACATAGAGATGGAGAGTGAATTGGGGCAATAAATATAGATGTACCTCACAAAACGTTCTACAGCCATATTTTTTTTTTCCTGAAGACAAAACTGAGGACAAAATAATTTACAAACAGCACCAAAAAAAAAATCACATGTGATAAATTCAATAACCTCCAGGGATGTAACGATTTTCTAATCAATTTTCAAAATTTCATCACATTTATCCCTAACCCCCGGTTATTAATTTAAAGTTTCTGCCTAACCCTGAGAATTTTTGAGAATAATCACACCGTGCCTTATTTTCAGAAACCAAAAAACATGTACATTTTTTGCAATTATTATTTTCAATTAAGAGTTGTAAGTGCCAGAATGTTAGAGCATAAAGCATGACCTCAAGTAGTGAGCAGAGGAGAGCAATGGACAAAGGCAAAAGTCAATTATCAGCTAGAAAGAACTAGTTAGTCATGGCAGACTAACATTAGTAAGTCATTAGTAGGTAAAGCAGTGGCACATACCATTTTACTGTGAATGGAGGGGGAGACGGGATAGCTGCAGTGATACAGGCCTTGGCTTAGGGACCTCCTACTGCCAGGGAAGTCATACTGAAGGAGCAACAGGGAAGGAGCGAAGGAAAGAAGGAAAGAAGGAAGGAGTGAAGGAAAGAAAGGAGGAGTGAAAGAAAGAAGGAAGGAAGGTAAGTTTAGTGGGATAAAAGAATGAGTGTACAACTGTCTTATAATAAAGCTTATTTCAGTGCACAGGGTATTTATAATGGACATTTTTAAATCATGCTAAATATGTATTGATAAATAAATCTGGATGACAATCTCACCTAAGACACTTTCAAATTGAGCTGTATCTGTGGCTATAATGTTAGACAAACTGCACCGTTTTAGTGAAATATCACTTGTGTAATAACAAACTGAATTTTTGAAAGCACCCTTATTGTATAGTGTTTAGAGAAAATTGCCGCTCATGCCATGTTTTGTTTTGCTGTGCATCACTTAACTCAGTTCGCACAGAAACTGAGATACAGGTAATACATGTTTTTTTTGTTTTTTTTACTTAAAAAAACAATTATGTACACGCACTTAGTGTGTCTTAAAATAATTGACAAATTTTCATAGACCTGTCATAAACAGACCTTTTCATAAACCAGTTTGGGTCACAGCCTTTTCCACTCACTCCCATCACAACCCTCTTAAAGCGCACATACAGTGCCTTGCCAAAGTATTCGGCCCCCTTGAACTTTGTGACCTTTTGCCACACTTCAGGCTTCTGGAGAGAGTTTGCTGCTCGAGTTTGCTGCACTGAAAGTAAAGGGGCTGAATAATATTATTATTTGTTAAAAAAGTTTGAAATATCCAATAAATTTTGTTCCACTTCATGATTGTGTCCCACTTGTTGTTGATTCTTCACAAAAAATTACAGTTTCATATCTTTATGTTTGAAGCCTGAAATGTGGCAAAAGGTCGCAAAGTTCAAGGGGGCCGAATACTTTCGCAAGGCACTGTACGTAAATAAGGACATAAAAATAATAATAATCTTTATTTTTTTTATAGCACTTTTCCACCTACTGTAGTAGGCACTCATTTAGGCGCTATTTACCAGTGTTACAGAACACTCACTGGAGGCAATGTAGGTTAAGTGTCTTGCCCAAGGACACAATGACAGTATGTGGTGGAGAGCGGGATGTTATGATGTTTTGGGATGTTTCGAGCGGGGATCGAACCACCCACCCGCCGGTCGAAGGACGGCCGCTCTACCCGACAGACTTCTGTCTGTCCTGTCATGGCCATGATAACTGATATTGATCATTGAAGAAATGTCTTTCTCTGTTTTGTCTTTTTTAATTAAGTTTAAAAACTTGTGTCGCCATTAAAAATGTAACAAGTAACACTTGCACACTTTCATAAGATTGTGCAGCCCTACTAAGAATAGAGGAGAGTGCTAGAGCAATGGTATTCTGTTCAAGTGTTTAGAGGTCCAGATTGGAAAACACTTCTCAAAGGTCTGAAACATTATGGGCTGTATCTTGCAGTGGCGCAGGCCTGGCGGTGATCAGGACGGTGGTATATTTGCTACCTCATGCCTGTCTGCGGCTCTGCCAGTGCTGTGAGGGGTGGTGGTTAAAAAAGTAAGGTGTGGCCTGGCGCAGACGCGTTCAGTTTCCACGTTTAACCATGTTCCAGAGCTTGTTTTGAAGCTGAACTGATCCATGCAATTGAGACCAATTAACTATTGCATTAAACAAAGAAGATGGCTTTACATAACGTGAGCCATAAAATACTCGACTTTTTCTCTCGTGTTAATACAGAGCATGTCCAGACATGTAGCTGTAGGTTTCAATGCGCAGAGATTTGCTGCGCATTGAAACTTGAAACATTGAAAGATTTGCACAATTAAAATGATCACACATAAAATCTGACAGAAAAATTCCAATTCTGCCAAAATAATGATATAATATATTTTTATCTGGATGTAAGTAAGTTTGTTTATAATAAAACGAGTAATAGGCTTGTCCAAAGTATTTTTCTAATAGTCTGCTCATCCCATATTTAAAAAGAAGAAGGGCTTAACAATAGATTAAACAATAAATAAGAATAGTGCAAATATGCATTATAACACAGTCCAATGACTAAAATAAATAATAAAGGTAATATAATTTAATCATAATAATAATCAGCTCTGTACTGGATGAAAGCCCTGTGATTGTTTAAAGGCAAAACACACGTCAAACCAGCCTCTTTATATCTGTGTCAACTCAAGTCCCGCCTGTTTATACTGCCTACAAGTCTTGCCTAGTCAGGTCTTTACCTGTAAATCGGAAAAAGTTGATTTGGACACACCCCTCAATGAGCTTTTCATCATACAGGTTTAGAATCTGTGTGCATTTCTACACTGTGATAAATACACACTCCATGCAGTCAGCTAGACTGAGGGAATATCCAACAGAACATTAGTGGCCAGTATAATATACAAATATGCTTTATCGATAAAAATTTTAATATTATTTATAAAAATGTTTGGTTCTGTGAGTTCAGAATTGAGTTGGCAATTGTTCCTAATTAGCTGGATATGTTTTAAAAGTGTGTCAGTGGTGCTTTTATTCCTATTGGCATAGAGAAACTGTTGCACATTTTTGGGAGAAAATTCTCTAACAGTGTGCCATTTACAATAGAAGCGCATTGTAACCCTAATGATCTATGACTAAATAACTGAGGTTAGTGTCTAAACCAGAAACGTTATAAAATATTTGGTTAGCTCAGTGCTTTACTTGGGGCCATTCTAAATGTCTTGCTCAGTCATGACAGTGGACTTGCTTTAGTTTAGTTGCTTTAGTCTGAGAGTAACTAGTTTGTCCCATGCATTTCTGACCTTTGGAGAACTGAGAGACCTCCGCAGGCTGTAGACAGAGGGCTCTGCGTAAATGTGGTCGTCCCTCATCCGGACTGTGTCGTGGTCAAAGCGTGTGGATGGGGACCGAGCCGGGGACACGTAGTTGGGGGGCACCGGGGAGTACAGCCCCCCTGAGGACGAAGAGGGCGACCTGGGCACAGAGCGAGAGCGAGGCTGGAGGGATAGACGCCTCATGGACGTCTCCATTCCATAGTGCTGTGGCCCCCAGGAGTCCCTCATCATGGGGGGTCCATACAGCTGCTGAGGGCCATCTCTGAGGGAGCGACGCTTGTCCTCCACACTCCAGCGGTGGTCGTAGCCCCCCACTCCAGACACGGTGCAAATACTCTCTCTCATCCCGCCTGGGTACAGAGGGTACTCGTCCATGTACTGGGGGCCGTAATACTCTGAGAGCCCTCTGTTTAAAGTGTAGTATCGGGAGGGACTGAGGAGAAGGAAGACAAGAATACATATTAGACTTGTTGAGACATGATGAAATGCATTAATGTATAAATGTATGTAAAAGTCTTAGTTCAACAGGAATGTCAGTATGTACCTGGATTATGTGATTCGTAGTCAGGCTATTGCTGCTTGTTTACAGCTTAGTCGAACTCTTTTTTATTTTTTTTTAGAATTTCAAGTCACTCTATTGCTGATTGTTTTGGTCTCTGACATAAAAAGTTTAAATGCAAGTCTACCATAGCCAATGATGGTTCATGAGTTACATGTTGTCAAGTTTGGAAAGGCTCGAGCCAAGCTATGCTGTGTATGTAAACGTCCTGACAGAACCCACCTGAGGAGGTCCTCCTGCGAGGCCATGCCCCGCCGCTGGTTGACCCACTGCTGCAGCTGAGCCATGGAGCTTCTCCTCTGGGCCACTCTCTCTGGAGCCGTTCTGGGAACAAAGCCCCTGCGCAGGACCACTGTCTCCTGAGGGGGAACGGTCCGCTCCTGGTGGTAGCTCTGGGCAGCACTGGTTCTGGGGACCGTACTGTTGGGGCCCCATCCATTTGGGTGAGGTTTGGGATGAACAGACACCCCCCCTTTCAACTCCCTCAGAGCTTCAGTATTTAAACAGTTTGTATTATCCTTTCTGGAGCGGGCCGTGGAGGGAGAAGGGGTCTCTAGCCCGTTTCCGTTGGGCTGGGGGGGTGGCTGAGAGTCACCATCAATCTCTGGGGTCTGGGGGTCTGGGACCTTGGTAACCATGCTGCTACTGAAGTCAGATGTGGTGCCACTGGTCTCTGAGCTTCAATGAAACACAGAGCAACAGAATATATATTAAAACCA
This sequence comes from Perccottus glenii, assembly GCA_024416835.2. Lineage (NCBI taxonomy): Eukaryota > Metazoa > Chordata > Actinopteri > Gobiiformes > Odontobutidae > Perccottus > Perccottus glenii. Next base: position 59,826,033 of record CM044546.2, read on the forward strand.
TTCTGCCAAACAAAGACAAAGTTGAGAAACGCAGTGCAATCTTTATATTGACATTCATTTTCTTTAAAAAATCTGAAATAGGGCTAACATTTAGAGACAGACAGTGACAGACAACCATTCACTCTCAAAATTCATTCACTAGGGACACTTTAGAGTTGCCAATTAACCTGTACATGCATGTGTTTGGACGGTGGGAGGAAGCTGGAGTACCTTCTTGCCGTAATGCAGGAGTGCTACCCAAAAGTGTCTGCATTGTGAGCTCAAAGTTACTGTAGTTGCAGCACTCTGCCAGTGTTAGGCAGCATTGTTTATCTTTGTGTACATGCTACCCTTGTTACACCTGTGAAAAGTGATGTCTGGTTTAAAGGGGTCAGCTGACTCCAGAAAACAGCCAATCACAAGGAGGCGAGCCAAGGCAAAGATGGAGCTATGGAGGTTGTCTTTTTTTATTACAGATTTTCAGGACAGAGCTTAATTCCATTCTAAATAAAAACAAAGCAGAGGACATCTTCAGAATACAATGCCCTGTCATACTCATGTAAAATAATGAGGAATAAAAATGAATGAATAGAAATAGGAATAGCAATACTGTTTTTTACACCCATTTATATTAAATAAATATTTATATTATGTGCGTTTTGGTGCATAAAACCAATTGGTGCTGGTCTTTGAGGCATCATTTTGCGGCACTACAAACAAAAACAACACAGTCTAAACTTCCTCTGTTTCCACACGCTGTATAAAATCATAAAAATTTTAAATGCTTCCCACGAGCCATAACGCACATCCATCTATCAGCCCAAAGCCAAAGCCTGCAGTGGAAGAAGGTGAACTTATTTAGCAATTATCAATATCGAGACAAACGTTATCAAAAAAGACTGGTTATGTAACTTTTAACCCTAAAGAATTGAGCCTGAGAATCATTAACAATAGCATTAAATTCAATTTGATGGTTTCTTTCTTGACATGAAACAAGGAGCCTAACGCCTTGTGTAGGTAAGAATGTGTGGCTGGTGTGACAGATACTCCACATTGTAACCCTAAGATGCAGGACCTGCTACCATGTGGTGAGAAAACGAGAATATGCATTTAAGAAAAGTTAACAATCCAATGTGAGTTTTCCCTCTTTTAGGTCTTTGGTGGTAATATAGCCTGATAAGTTGCTTTAAGCTATATTATGATTCCAAAAAGTCATCACTCTTTCAAAATCCTTAAAGATAGAGAACTTCAAATATTGCTGGACTACACAAATGTGAAACCCCACATCGATAAAATGAACCATCCTGGATAGTGGAAAAGTGATCTGTTCATAATTTTGGGGCGTAACCAAGTACGCTATTTGTCACGTAAAAGGTAATTGGAGTTCACAGATCAGGATCACTCGGATTGAAAACAAACAATGATATCTTTGATGGTATTAAATATTTTCTACTAACAACATGTGACAATGACAACATGGCATAAACGGAATCCAAAAATAGCTCTCTGCTCTCCACTGACTTCCATTTAATTCTTTTCTGATTTAGTGTATCTACTACAAATCACCTCTGTGGGGGCTGAGTGTCCACGTCTGCTGCCTTCCTCATGGCTTCGATCCACTCCTGCTGCTCCTCATGACTGTCTGAGCTGAAGTAGTACGTCCTGGTGCCGCTGTGCTCGGCCTGCATGCAAAACACAACAGGACCCCTCAGCTCCTCTTCCTCATTCCCGTTCTCATTGTCCTCCAGCCACACCTGCAGAGCACAAAGCAGACGTGTGAGATCAGATCAGACCAGCTGCAGATCCTATCACCGCCACCATGCTTTAGGCTTCCACATGTGACACAAGCACCAAGGAGGACATGCAGACACGGGTTAGAACTATTTCCACCAAGTACAGCTCACTTGGAAAGGTCTCGGAAAGCATTTCGATTTCAAAGATAACAAAAACAACCAATCTGTATTGTCCCACAATGTTAAGCACTGCTTTGGTTTCAGTTTTGCACAGAAAATCTTCCTGTGGTGCAACAAGGCTGAAAGGAAAAGAAAAAATGAAATATAAGATCCTGCTCTTTTCTGGAAGATCTTTTTTCAGCAAAGCAACACCTAAAAAGAGACAAAACAACAATAAATAAATAAAAGAATAAAAGAAGAACAAAAGTAAAATGAAACAAAGTACTAAATCAAAATTTCCCAAGACATTTTAGCTTTCTTTAACTTCTTAGAAACTGCCTTAATATTATCCAATGTTTGGAGGAGGCCTGGGAGCCATCATATAGCATGGACTGCAATGGATTCTGTTGTGCTTATTTTGTTGTTTTAAATTGTAGATAAATAAATGCAAATATCCTCCACCGTAGCCATTTGTTTACTTTTTCACATTCTTATTTAGAAAACTTATTTGCATCTACACTGTAGCTCAACATTATGATACAGTATCACTATATTTAATAGAAACACCCTTCCAGACCATGCCATAGTAAACAATACTGTACTGTGCTGCTTGGTGGAAATGAGATGTAAAAAAATACTAAACACATATATATGTGTATATATATATATATGTATATATATATATATATATATATATATATATATATATATATATATATTTATATTAGGGCTGGGAATCGATTAAAAAAATTAACTAATTAATTGCACATTTTCTGTAATTAATTGCAATTAATTGTGTTTTCCCCCAAGCTTGTTATCATCAATATTTAAATTAGGGCTGGGCAACGATTAAAATGTTTAATCGCGATTAATCGCACAATGTTCTGTGATTAATCGCGATTAATCGCATTATACACAAAATTTAATAATGAATTCAAAATTAGTGTACTGCATACATTTTAAAAGAACTGCTATATGAACAAAAGTGCAATAATATTTGGTTTGCACTTTAAACAACACTTTAAACAAATAATGTGCTTTTTACAGCAGTTAAAACATTTCTTGTAAATCTGAACTTAAACATTAATGTAATCAAATTAAATATTAAAACCAAAAATATTTGCCACTGACAGGGCATTAATATTTTGTTTAGTTTGTTATAGAAAAACAAGTTATGTCCAGAGCTTCAATCATAACATTATAACAATATAAACAATATAAATGTCTCTCTTGTGTTTTCATTACAGTCAGAGCATGTGAATGCAGTTCCCGCGCGTTTCACACACCCTCTCCCTTTCACTTGCCAAACTCGGTGTATGGGTAATGTAGTCTCTGCTCTTGGTGGGACGAATTAGGAAGCGTGCATTGTGAAGGGCGCTCTGGAAAGCGGCAGAGCAGGCAAAGGATTAAAACCTCTATTAAAACAGATGTCGAAATGAGCGTGCGCACGCTAAAAGCACGTTCTGGGCGCGGAGAAGTGGCGGTACTGAGTACAGGTGCGTCCCGGCCCACTTAAAGCACTGGATGAGGGCGGCTCATACGTGCAGTCATTCGTCTTTCACCATACTAATCGGCCAACCGTAACGCGCGATAAAATAATTGTCGGCGTTAATTCATTAATGCGTTAACGCGATAAAAACGCGTTAACTTGCCCAGCCCTAATATATATATATATATATATATATATATATATATATATATATATATATATAACAATTGATAACAATATGATATGATAACAATATTACACAGAATATGTGTAAATACAGACAGCATAGACTTCCTTCATTCATTCGAAACATGCCATGCATTGTGCAATAAAGAAGACACCACTGTATCCAACATGAGCATTTTACCTATTGTACTTTATGTGACTGAGAGAGCTGGAGGACCTCAGAGAGGACAACAAGACAGGAACGGGCAGAAAAAAACACATCAAACATTTAGAAAAGGTTATGTATTAGTTCAGGGTGCAGATCCGAACCTGCTGTTACATCAAAGGACAAAATAGCAAAACATCCAAACTAGTTCATGGTTCATATGTCCATTGGCTGAGGCAAGCATTAGCCAAGTAGTCAGTATTTCTCAGTGTGTACTAACTACATATTGTTTGAGTGAAACAAAGGCAGCTATTTTAATCATGACCAGTTTACTTCACAATCATGTATCCAGTTGAATCAAGTTAAAAAAATATTAAAAGAGAAATTTTCTGCAGATACTTTGGCAGTGGTCTAGCAGAAAGAATACTACTATTGCTCTTCAACCAGTCTGTTAATATTGTAAGGATTATAGATTTGCCATCGTGCATCCTTAGGCCATGACCAACGTTAGGCCATGAGTTATAGCCCGGGTGGACTGAGGAAGCCCACTCACCTTAATGTATTCAGGAGATATCATTTGTAATACAGACTAGTCATCAAGTGTTTTGATGACTAGTCAAAACACTTAATTAAACTTAAACTTAATTTACTAGACCTGACTCATGGGAAATTTGTTACCATGTTACCATCCTCAACCATCAACAGAACCCAGATAATTGTACCAAACTGTACCGAGGCCATCACAAGACAAAGACATATGAGGTTTGAGACTGAATCAAGCCATAATACTCAAGAAGAGAAACTTATCTAGACAGATGCAAGAGATAGTTGCATAACAGAATCAGTTGTTTTAGACTAATGTGTTATTCTACTAGAACTCGATGTAGGAGGCAGGGAGGGAGATAATAAACAAAAGAATGGAGTATGTTGAGTATGAAGATAAAGTTACAGCTAAACACAAGACAGAGACAGGTAGAATTGCATTCAACTCCCGGCCAATAAGTCTTAAAACCAGTGTCTTTTTGAATGAATTGATACAAGCCTTAATTTAATTCAATGCTTATTGCCAGACGACTGAGTCGTTAGGGATTTGTTTGATGTAGACCGTGCAATCACAAAAACATTCATACACTCACATTTACCCCAGCAATAAGTTAAAAGGAAGACAATTATAAAAACAGCATAAATATTGACAAACCCAATCAATAACCCATTTAAATACAATATATTAAAACTCGAGGGGGGGGGGAGTATTTTATGATCATATCAATGGCAATAAAAAGATTAATGCCTAATTATAAAACATTATCATTGCTTAACATCTACTTAATATTATCTGTCTATTTTTGTACCGTTCTAATATATGCTGTTTTTTTTTAAGGTTTTTGAAAAAAAAAACGATAGCCTCTCAAAGCTGTTCTAACATAGAATGATGCAGCTCCTGGTAACTGAGGTGTGTGTTCATGAGTAATCGATAGATGAGCCTTGCTGACCTTGAAGCAACCTCAAACTCAAACCGTGTGTCTGTCTGTGTATGTACGTGCGTGCGTGTGTGTGCGCCCCTCCGTCCGTCCGTCCGTCCGCCTGTCTGTGTGTGTGTGTGTGTGTGTGTGTGTGTGTGTGTGTGTGTGTGTGTGTGTGTGTGTGTGTGTGTGTGTGTGTGTGTGAGTGTGAGTGTGTGTGTGAGAGAGAGATGGCGGAAGAGACGTGTTCATTCAAGATAACAGGAGGAAATGACATCATTAACACTATCCACTTCCTTCTACAGTGGAGCAAAAAAAAAAATCAAACCCCGCCTACAATCTGAAATGTGATGCAATTGGCTGAAAGGGTTCTATAGTAACAGGCAGCAGTAACCTAGCAACAGAGGCGGTGTGTCAGTGTGTGTGGTCTCAGGGTTTCATTGTCCTTCCTTTGTTCTTCATTCAGGTGGAGCGAGACAAAGGCGCCTCGAATCGAAGAGAGGTGACAGATTAGACAGATTCACTCCATGATATGCTGTAAACCAATATGTCATATCATGATCAGACTATATGGGCTGCTCTTTTGTTTATACTCCCTGCTCTATTTTTACTGCCTTTTTCGAGCTGTATACTTCACAAAGTCACAGAAGCATCTCTTTATTCTCATTTAGACACTGGGACAATGCTCTCTGCCATGTTTTCATTAACATTTAAAGACAATAGAGGACCCAAGCCCATGGGAGTAATTTCAAGACATGAGCTCTTATAAATATAAATATAAAATATAAAAGATATAAAACAGACACAATTTAGTGCAAACAATTAACAAAGCAGCAAATAATGTATATGGAATGTGGAACAATATGATTTATTGCTGTTTTGTTTGTTTGCTTTTCATATTATTATTGCAATAATAATATTAAGATAAATACTATAAAATTATGAAGAAAATTATAAGTATTCCACTTGACCTGACTTAGGTGAATATACTGTAACATTCATTTATAAAAAATAAGTAGGGCTGTACAATTATCATTATCACAATATTATCAATCGCAATATTCTGTATCACAAAATCATCATCCAAACAGAGCCTTAAATCAAACTATATTACTAAATCCTGGATCATTTCGACAATAAGTCCTGTTTAGTCTTGATTTACTCCTGGTTCAAATAACGCATCTGATATTGTTGTCACAACATTCAACGTAGTTACTGTATATTCCATTTTTTTATATTGTGCAGCATGAAAAATAAGCAAGCTGACAAAAGGCACTATGTTGATCAATATTTTGTTGCTTAGCTGCTTGGACATATGATCTAGGTTGTGTTGACAGCAGGTTTAGCTGTCTGCTGTGGTAAACCACACCTGTCGGCAGCGAGCTGACAGAGGGTTTCTGGGTTAGAGACTGGGTTAGACACTGGGAGTTAATAATTAGGTTATATGAAAGTGTAGCCACTAGCCAAAGAACATGATGTACGTGGCCAATAGTGACCATTTTCTCTGAAACTCAGTGATAAAAGTGTACAACTCTTACAAGTCCCACTATCTCTCTGATCTGATTACTTTCAGATCAGCTGTGTTGTTTTGTGTTTGGCTACAGCTAAGTTTTGTTCAGTCAAGCTAACCTAATACTATGGCACCTGCAGCACCTGAACACAAATACCTAGCGAAGTCACAGCAGCATGTCAAGAATCATAATGTAATGCTTCACTTAATAACGTGGCAGCCGTCTCATATCAACTGTTTTTTGCGTTGTCTTACAATGCTTTGTTAATTAAATAATTTGTTGCATTTCTTGTCTATGTTGCAATAAACACAACTACACCTTGTGACACGACAGACTGATACAGAAAACCTGCACAGCTCCATTGCTTTGTATGTTGTAAAATTGAGAAACACTCAAAATCACTTTCTAGTGTTTATTACAGCTGTACTGTGTATCATTCACCTTCAACTCATCACCTCATTACACAGGAAAGTTTATTCACAGTCAATTCAATTTTATTTTATACATGAAGACAACTTGTGTGCTGCTGGTTTGTCTCGGGACTTTATCAGATTCTCATGGTATGATAACCTTGAGGTAAATATAATGGTATTGTTACTGTAAATGCTTTTAATTTCCATATAAACAAAACACTGAGAAACGTTGTGGTTATTGGAAGAGACAAAGAGAAACATATTTCCTTCAAGTTAGTCTATTAAAGTCTTAATTAAGTCTTGTCCACTGGTTGTACTGGTGTTACTGGCTATTTCATTTTGATACATCAACTAATTGATGATTTTAGAAAAGTCAGTTTTATTGAATATTCTGACACTAATAGAAGAGTTTAAGCTGTTTTGTACATTTGACCTTTTTGCTGTTTCATCAGCTCATATTAGAAGAATTGAATATCACAGTATTAGTGGTTTTAATATTATTGCGACATACCTTGAAACCAGTTATTGCCACATGCCTATAACAATCTACCTCAAACTCCTAGAGTGGAAAAGCCAAATGAAAGGGGTGAAAAACATCTGAACTTGACATAGGTAATAAATCAACTAACTTAAAAATCTTCCCCACAGCCGCCTCCAGACCCATTATTACTTATGGCACAGTTTTAAGATAATGTGTAATCGCAGGGTTGGGCTTTTGATTTTGTAGAGGCTTGCCTGTTGACTTTGTCCTGCCAGACTTTCATGGAAAAAATAATGAGAATGACTGTTGTGGTGTGTGCTGTGCATTTAAAGTACCTGAAGCTAAGCAAATTTACAAAGAGAGTATTCCTTCATTGGCAGAGAAGTTAGGCCCAGAAGCCCACTGACATAAATAAGCCCATGGTTGCTTAGTGAGCCCCTCAGAGTCGACTGGACCTGTTCAAGCAGTTTAATCTCTCCCATTGTGTTCAAATGTTAAGTCTATTAGCCTTGATAAAGGGCTTTAATTTGAAGGAAGCCTTGGTCTTCACCTTATTGTGTATAAATCTTTGTCAGCTTTTTACAATGGTGGAGTTCCACAAGTAATATATATATATATATATTAGTGCTGGGCAACGATTAAAGCGTTTAATCGCGATTAAGCGCACAATGTTCTGTGATTAATCGCAATTAATCGCATTATATACAAAATTTGATAATGAATTTAAAATTAGTGTACTGCATACTTTTATTTTGAAAGAACTGCTATATGAACAAAAGTGCAATAACATTTGGTTTGCACTTTAAACAACACTTAGTAGCAGTTAAACTATTTCTTGTAAATCTCAACTTAAACATTAATGTAATCAAATAAAATATTAAAACAAAAATATTTGCCACTGCCAGAGCATTAATATTTTGTTTAGTTTTTTTTATAGAAAAACAGGTTATATCCAGAGCTTCGTTAACTTGCCCAGCACTAATATATATTATTAGTGCTGGGCATATATATATATATATATATATATATATATATATATATATATATATATATATATTCATCCAACATTCCCACAATCCCACCTGAGACTGTACGCTAGCCGTAAAGAAGGCGGCCGTGGACTAGTGAGTGTGAGAGCCACTATCCAGGATGAAACATCCAAGATCCACAAGTACATCAAAGATAAGGCCCCAACAGATGACGTGCTCAGTGAAAACTCCAGCCCACTTAAAGCACTGGATGAGGGCGGCTCATACGTGCAGTCATTCGTTGCGATCCTAAGAATGTTCTTCAGACCGACATCTTTCACCATACTAATCGGCCGACGTTAATGCGCGATAAAATAATTGTCGGCGTTAATTCATTAATGCGTTAACGCAAAAATAACGCTGCTAACCATATATATATATATATATATATATATATATATATATATATATATATATATATATATATATATATATATATATATATATATATATATATATATCGGAAGGTAGGCAGTTCGATTCCTGCTCTCCCCACAGTTTATACTGTCGTTGTGTCAAGACACTTAACCCTCCTTGCCTACAGTGGTGTTCCAGCTGTAACACTGGTGAATGGATATATATATATATATATATATATATATATATATATATTAGGCTTGGGCGGTAATACGGTAATATGGTATACCGCGGGATCTAAAGATAGCAACGGTATCAGTTTCAATACCGTCATAAAAAAAAAAAAAAAAGCAAAATTGCGACAAGCAACTGAACAGGAAAAAACAGCCGCTACTTCCGGTTTATGTGCTAAATTATGCTTCCACTCCCTTCCACCAGATGTCAGACACCCTGTACTTTGTTTCTAGTCCACTATTACCATGTGTTGCCATTAAAAAAATTGTAGAAGAAGACCTCAAAGACGCGTCTCAGTGGGAGTGTCAGGACCGGCTCAATAGAAGCCTCATTCTCTACACGCGAGCTGATAAACATGAAAATGACAAATAAAAAATACACCTGTGATGAAGTTTTGGTATTAGTAATGGCTGACTCTGATTCTGAGGGAGAACATCTACCTTTAGAGTCTTTTCAGCCGAGTGAAAGTGAGAATGAGCGAGAGTGAGTGCGTGTGTAACTTGGACAGCGGCGCCGCTGTTCATGCCTTTCTCAGTGTCTCTCATAAAGCACACGCTGTTTTTCCCACATTTTGCCAAACATCAGTGAAAGAAACGGGAGGAAAACTAGTCGCTCTGGCCGTGATAGTGAAGAGGAGGTTGGGAAGGGAAGCCGTGAGCGCGTAGCACCTGCAGCTTTACCTTTAGCACCTGCAGCTTTACCTTTAGCACCTGCAGCTTTACCTTTAGCACAGGTGATAGAAGCCAGGGCGTGTGTACTGCTGTGGCCGCGGTAGTGACAGGGAGTTTGGGAATAATGCGGTTTCTATTGACAGCTGTTTTGGGATAAATAGCCTACGTGTTGTTCATCCTGACACTTTACCCAGTAGAGGAGGGAGAGGCAGGGGTAAACATAGTCAGCGAGAATGCACTAATCAAAGCAGCGATCGTAATAAAAGTGATGGCTGTGTGCTGTGCTTTATGAGAGGTCCCACACTCTAAAAAACTACTCTTCTGGATGTTTATGTTCATTTAATTCTGTTTGACTCTTGTATTTGTTGCTAATAAAAGTTGTTTATATTGTTGTGCATGTTATTTTGTTATAGTTTCAGTATTAGTGTTTGGTATTCAGTTTCTGAACAGTTTAGGCACAAGCCAACAGTTTGGTGACGCTGTCTGAGCCTTACGTCATATTTTTTTTTATTATTCACGGTAATACCTTATACCGAGGTAAAATAGGGAGGAGGTTTGACGGTATCAAAATTTGGATACCGCCCAAGCCTAATATATATATACACTCCTATTGTGCATTATATATGTATTGCACAATAGGAGTACTCATAGATAGAATAGAATAGAAATCAGCGAATGTGTTTAAATTCAAGTTCAAAGATGGCCCAGCTCTATATTCACACATGACTCGACACACTCTACCAACGTGGCAACGTGGACATGTTACTGTGTAACAACAGTTCACTGTCCTGAGTCTAACGGTTTTCTTTGGATTCAAATCAAACAAGTCCTCGACCTTTGCTCTTTGTCCTAACATCATATTTAAACAGTAGAACACATAAGGCTGCCAGTTACAGCACAGTCCCACAAAGACGGCAAAAAGGGTTTGTATTACCACCTTCAGGTCCAACTCAGAGCAGTATCACATTACCTCTTCAGATCAGGATCACGTGTACTTTAAGAACCCTGGTGTGTCCTGGTGTGAAAACCATCTATTGTGTGGATATTATACAATGCTGTATATAAGACACACAACACAGAGACACTTATCCAGTCGGTAGGACAATTACTGCCTTGGAATCTATGACAATGTAATCACATACCATACCATAAGTTTGAACAGAGAACAATCTCATTACAAATACCTGCTCTTGTTGTATTGTAAATATCACTAATATATAATGTTTACAATTAGAAACACCAGAAAAACTTGAAACACGTGGAAATTCCAATCCTAATCCACAGGGTGCAGTTTTTGTTTGCCTTTTTCACAATGTACTAATGGGGCAATAAGGGGTGTGTTGCTAACTTTTGACTTATCAGTCTGACCAAGAAGATGCTTCCTGTTGAGAGGACATGCGCAGCAACCACAGTTCAATCAGAACTGTTTTTAATTTTGTTTTTTTCTGAATTAAAAGCAAGATAGATTACAGGAAACAAACCATTACAAGTAAAAAATAATTAAAGCATTTTGTTACAGTGGAATTGTAGGGTCAGATAAATTTAGTTGGGACTGAGATTTGAGTTTGCAGTGCTAACTAATAAGCAGGCAATCAGCCAAAGGAACATAGAGTCTGTTTGGTCAGTCACTTCATAGGTGTTTACACAAAACAAGTTCATGCACTGCACTTTGCTCCTTTGTACTGGGCATTCAGTCTTTTTTTTCAACTTTCACTCAGCTCAGATCCACAGAAGTTGGCTATGTAGAATTATGAGCACAGAGAAAGTGGCATTTCAATTGAGTTCTAACGTACAGTACATCATCATCATCGTGGCTGAGACCTTTCCTGTTGAGATGGACAAGTCATTAGTGATGCATACAGGTTTTTACCTGATGCAGCGGTTCTGTTTTATTTTGCACTTGATCACTCAGAGGCTGTGGCTCAGTATTCCTTATCTCTACTGTCCGTTATCTCTTGTGTGTGTCTCACCTAGATTCTTCAAACTTTAGCCTGTTTTTAACAGAGCCTTTCTGTCAGTTTCTAAACGCATCTCCCATCCCTTTTGCCCACTTATCTACAACTACATGACTACTAAATTTATTCTTTGCATAGCCCTGTTTTCAAAGCCAAAATCCATATTAGTGGTCCTAATTGGACAAAGCCACTCAAGTTTGGTTTGACTGATATCACATTTATCAAAGAATAAAATAAAACAAAAACTGATCATTTATTAAGTTAAGTGAGTTCTCTGCTTTTGCAAATGATCTCTTCATATATATTTAAGAAGCAGTTATAGTTAGTTAAGGATGCAAATAATTATTACATGCCATGAAACAATTAACTTTTATTCAGTTAGGCTTTTATAAACTGTCTTATATTTAAATAGGACTGTACAACATATTTATTGTTATTGCAATATTATTGTTATTATATCTGCATCACAAAATAGTTTGAAATTACAAGGTTAGTAAATTTCATAACCTTCAACATTTTTTATTATGTCAAAAAGCATACAGATATTGCAGCTCTTATTGTTTTTGCAATATTCAAAATAGTTATTGCATGTTTTTTCTAATAATGTGCAGCCCTATATTTTATGCAATAACAACTATATATCTTCTGTTTTTTATTTTAACTTGACTATTTTGTCTTTTAATATAATAGCCCCCTCAGTTTTTTAATATCAGTGTGACCTTTCAGGTTCACACCTCATATTCGTTTATCAGATTGTTGTAGTTTCAAATGAAAGTCAAAAGGATACCTCACATTTCATGCATAGACACTTCTACTCCCACAGTGCTTCCTCACTCATCGATAGTGCAATTTGTCAGTCAGCTGCTATCTATCATTCAGAATCCACCAAACAGCCTGAAGTCAACCAAGCAGCAAACCAAGCAGCAAACCTCTTCAGAGCTCCATAAATGAACAGTCACAGCGTACACAATGATGCAAACCTCTGCAGCATCCCACAGCAGCCCTTCACGTGTCGCTGCCTGAGAGCACAACACCAAATACAAACACGTTTTACTGACCTTAAAGGCGAACTTGCGGGTGATGTTATCAGACGACACCACTCCTCCGACTCGGAAGCTGAGCAGTGGCAAACTTCCTAGCACCGTGTCCTCCTTCTCATCTGCAAAAAGGAAACATCGGGAGTGTAAACACAACCCGGCCAACCTTAGACATGCACCAATAACAACTACAGCCATAAAATTATAAGATAAAATCCATTTCAATTACATTAGAAAATCCTCAGAATCCTCAGAATTCTGCTTGAATTAACGCTGCTCTTCTCCCAGCACTCTTGCTTTTGCTGACAGCTCCCAAGAATAAATGGTCCAAGAGTCTAGTGATAAGAAGCAATAATGGCTTCCACGTTTAGACGCCAGTGATATCCAATTCTCAGAGAAAGAAAAAAAAACAGAAGCCGAATTGAAACATTTCGAATTGGTCTGTTCTTTAGCACAGGTCTTTGTTTGTGGAGCCCGGACTTGTCGACCTGGTCTTGGAAGCAGCAGCGAGTTTAAGAGTGGGTGTGTGAGTGACAGTGAGGGAAAAAGACCAAACGAACGGCAAGGCAGCAGTGGGGGAGGGGAAAGAAAAAGGGCTTGTGCAATCAGCCAGCACGCCTCGTCCCGGTTTGCGTGAGTGTCTGTGCAATAAAGACCTGCCCATGTGACTCAGTGGAGCAGGAATCTGGGCCCGCAGCCAAATGTACCTGCTCGGTGTCTGTAAGCGTGAACCTCCAGCCACGCAGAGCAGGAGACTCAAATTCTTTGGCTGATGTCCATGATAATAAGTTATAACTATAGAAACCCATTGTGTATAGTTTAGAAGGAAAATACATGATGCATCATACCGAAAGTAAACACAACACAATTTTTATTTTTTTGGGCTTAAAGCCAAAGAAAAGAAGGCAAGAATGAAGGAATGACCCACCGGATGGATGGACAAGTTGGTGCTGACTAGACTCAACATTTATTTCATAAAAATCATCATGGTTAGGATGGATAACTGTTGAAGCAAGCAACATGGACTGTCTAGCAGCATACAGGACTAGGGAGAGAATGTGTGAGCCAAATTCCAATTGAGATGGACAAGATGACAATGTTGAACAGCATTTAGAATACAAGAGTGACACACAGCTGTTGAGAAATAGCTAACCAGATTCTAAAGTCAAACCGGATCATTTCCAACTGGTTGGTTGGTTTAACTTATGTACTTGATCACATAGCCTTAATTTCTTATAAGGTATAAAGTGTTTCATTTCTCCTTTCCCAGTTAACAAAAAGGCTGTACAACAAAAAACCTTTATATGCTACAAATTTTAATCTCACGACCTGTCCTCAAAAGTCCAGGAGATAAACTGTCAAACAGAATCCCTCAGCAGTCTGTAACCTGTGTGTGGTGTAACTGTAGCTGAGAGCCTGTCTCCTCAGCCGGCTCACAAGAGCATTTTTATTGTCAGCACACACAACAGTGGCCAGTTACAATCTGAGTATCTAATATACCGGATGTAAAGTGAATTAAACAAACAACTGAAGGGAGCAACAAAGGCTGAATGGATTCAGACAAATACAGTAGAAAAGACTGAAGCTAGAATAAATAACGTAAATGATGTGGCATTTGCTTAAAAAAACTGAGCATTTGCAGAAAAATATAACAAGACTTTGTTTTTTCTTTTTAATATAACTTGAAACATGGAATATGGAAAGACACAAAAAGATATGTGACATGGTTTTCTTGTGTTGGCAAATAATTAATGAACCATTGATTATTGGGGGTCAAACTGGATTTATGTTGTTTATGCAGACAAAGACATTTGAATAGTCAACACTTTTATGCATTACTAATAATCAATTATAGGATTACTACGCATGTTTGCAGAAGGTTGTGATGTTCATTTTGCTACATCGCAGAATGACATCACTGTGTGTTATTTACACTTATTTAATAAATTCCAAAAGATGTATTAATCCCTGTGGGGATACGTTTAAAAGCTCCTTAGTCTCCTTCATCTGCCAGAGTCTGAGGTGCTCTGCTGCAGTGGGGGGCTCTGTTATGCAGGATATACTGTGGCTCCTGGACACTGACTGCTCTTTGTTACCCTATTACAGCATGTAGAGGATTGTCTATGTTGTCTAATATAGCATTCATCCTGCTGCACATGCATCACTCCACCACCACAGCCAGATTCTCCAACATTTACTTATTGTTTAGCTGTCCCTTTATGTAAAAGGGGGATGGCTGTGTGTAAGTAAGAATAAAAGTGTAACAACATAAAGTCAAACACTTTCTAAATCATTGCTCACTTGGCTGAGTGCAGCTGTCAGAAAATGGGATAGAATTTGTGAAAGCATGCATATTTTTTAGAACAACTTACAAATTACAACGGGAGGTCGGCCCGTGGGCCCACCACCTGCGGGAGGAACCGTAAGGGGCCGGTGCAAAGTGGATTGTGCGGCAGTCGAAGGCGGAGGCCTCGACGACCCAATCCCCGGACACGGAATCTGGCGCTAGGGACATGGAATGTCACCTCGCTGGCGGGGAAGGAGCCTGAGCTTGTGCGCGAGGTTGAGTGATAGTCGAGCTCGCCTCCATGCACAGTTTGGGCTCTGGAACCCAAATCCTCGAGAGAGGCTGGACTCTCCACTACTCTGGAGTTGCCTGCGGTGAGAAGCGGTGTGGGCTTGCTCATAGCCCCCCAGCTCAGCCGCCATGTGTTGGAGTTCACCCCGGTGAACGGCAGGGACGCTTCCCTGCGTCTTCGGGTCGGGGATAGGTCTCTCACTGTTGTTTGTGTTTACGGGCCAAATGGCAGTGCAGAGTACCCGGCCATCTTGGAGTCTCTGAGAAGGGTGCTGGAAAGTGCTCCGACCGGGGACTCCGTTGTTCTACTGGGGGACTTCAACGCTCACGTGGGCAGCGACAGTGACAACTGGAGGGGCGTGATTGGGAGGAACGCCCCCCCGGATCTGAACCCGAGCGGTGTTCTGTTACAGTTTGTCCATAAAGAACACCATGTTCAAGCATAAGGGTGTCCACCAGTGCACGTGGCACCAGGACACCCTAGGCCGGAGATCGATGATCGACCTTGTAGTTGTTTCATCTGACCTCCAGCCGTATGTCTTGGACACTCGGGTGAAGAGAGGGGCGGAGCTGTCAACTGATCACCACCTGGTGGTGAGTTGGATCTGATGGCGGGGAAGAAAGCTGGACAGACTCGGCAGGCCCAAACGTACTGTGAGGGTCTGTTGCGAACGTTTGAGCCCCCTGTCAGAAAGATCTTTAACTCCCACCTCCGGCAGAGCTTCGACCAGATCCCGAGGGAGGTTGGAGGTTGACTATTGGAGGTTGAACATTGAGTCCGAGTGGACTATGTTCTCCACCTCCATTGTCGATGCGGCCACTCGAAGCTGTGGTCGTAAAGTCTCCGGTGCCTGTTGTGGCGGCAACCCCCGAACCCGGTGGTGGACACCGGAAGTAAGGGATGCCGTCAAGCTGAAGAAGGAGACCTACCGAGCCCGGTTGGCCATGGAAAAGGACTACCGGTCGGCCTCGAAGAAATTCTGGCAAACCGTCCGGCGCCTCAGGAGGGGGAAGCAGTGCCCTGCCAACACTGTTTACAGTGGAGGTGGGAATCTGCTGACTTCAACTGGGGATATTGTTGGACGGTGGAAGGAATACTTCGAGGATCTCCTCAACCCCATGATCCTCATCCCAGCCGCTTCACACTCGGCTGCAAACCGTCCCAGTGCACACTGAAGGTCCTGGCTTGATGGAGCCAACAGAACAACATCATCTGCAAAAAGCAGAGACGAAATCCTGTGGTCCCCAAACCAGACTCCCTCCGGCCCCTGGCTGCTCCTAGAAATCCTGTCCATAAAGATAATGAACAGGACCGGTGACAAAGGGCAGCCCTGCCGAAGTCCAACATGCTCCTGCTCCGGTCGTAAAGGGACCGGACAGCCCTTAGCAAAGGGCCCCCGGACCCCATACTCCCAGAGCACCCCCCACAGGGCACCACGAGGGACACAGTCAAATGCCTTCTCCAGATCCACAAAACACATGTGAACTGGTTGGGCAAACTCCCATAAACCCTCCAGCACCCTGGAGAGGGTATAGAGCTGATCCAGTGTTCCACGACCGGGCCGGAAACCGCATTGTTCCTCCTGAATCCGAGGTTCAACTATTGCCCGCTTTCTCCTCTCCAGTACCCTGGCATAGACTTTCCCAGGGAGGCTGAGGAGTGTAATCCCTCTGTAGTTGGAACACACCCTCCGGTCCCCCTTCTTGAAAAGTGGGACCACCACCCCGGGCTGCCAGTCCAGAGGTACTGTCCCCGACCGCCACGCGATGTTGCAGGGACGTGTCAACCAAGACAGCCCTACAACATTCAGAGACTTGAGGTACTCAGGGCGTATCTCATCCACTCCCGGTGCCTTGCGACGTGTCAACCAAGACAGCCCTACAACATTCAGAGACTTGAGGTACTCAGGGCGTATCTCATCCACTCCCGGTGCCTTGCCACTGAGGAGCTTCCCAACTACCTCAGTGACTTCGGCCCGGGTGATGGACGAGTCCATCTCTGAGCCCTCGGCCTCTGCTTCCTCAGTGGAAGACGAGTCGGTGGGGTTGAGGAGGCCAGGAAAGGTGCAATGATATAACTGAAGTGGCTGATATCAAGAAATCCTACCAATGGCTAGAACGGGCCGGACTGAAGGACAGCACAGAGGCACTCATCATGGCTGCACAGGAGCAGGCCCTGAACACCAGAGCAATAGAGGCCCAAATCTACCACACCAGACAAGACCCAAGGTGTAGGCTGTGCAAACAGGCCCCTGAGACAATCCAACACTTAACTGCAGGGTGTAAGATGCTGGCAGGGAAAGCATACATGGAGCGCCATAACCAAGTGGCTGGCATAGTGTACAGGAACATCTGTACGGAGTATGGACTGGAAACCCCGAGGTCAAAGTGGGAAACACCTCCAAAGGTGGTAGAGAATGACCGAGCCAAGATCCTGTGGGACTTCCAGATTCAGATTGACAGAATGGTAATGGCGAACCAACCAGACATTGTGGTGGTGGACAAACAGCAGAGCAAGGCCGTTGTGGTTGACGTTGCAATACCAAGTGATTGCAACATCAGAAAAAAGGAACATGAGAAACTAGAGAAATACCAAGGGCTCAGAGAAGAGCTGGAAAAGGCTTGGAAGGTGAAGGCGACAGTGGTGCCTGTGGTCATCGGAGCACTCGGGGCAGTAACCCCCAAACTGGAAGAGTGGCTACAGCAGATCCCTGGAAGAACACCAGACATCTCGGTCCAGAAAAGTGCAGTACTAAGAACAGCAAAGATACTGCGCAGAACCCTCAAGCTCCCAGGCCTCTGGTAGAGGACCCAAGCTCGAAGGATGAGACCACCCGCGGAGGGTGAAGGACAAAGTTTTTTTTATACAATGATAAAGTGCTTCAGTGAGACTATTGGTGCCAGAACAATTTGTTTTCTAGTCTATAATTTGAGGTTTTTTTATACTGTGTAGAATGACAATACAGATTTGTTTTACTTTCAAGAAGATCCTGTTTTATCTGGAAAGCAAAATTAAGTCACTGATGATGAGTTCTTCCATTTAATGATAATTTTCATTTGCATGAAATGAAACTTAAAAACTGATTTAAAAACAGGATTGTCAAGTCCATGTAAACAGTTACTAATAATAAACAATGCATTATTCATGTACAGAGCTTTGGATGCATTTTTTTAAATAGGCCACAGCCTGTCATTAGTTCCAGGTTAATTTAGGCAACGTCTTTTCACCATCTTTAGTTTTAGAAGAGTGCAAAACCAGCAATGACTAGTCCAGTGCATTTACAACAGTTAACAATATGGCACTTACAGGTCTGTTCACGCTGTTCAAACAAACACAATAAAGACATATCCATATTGCAGAGCAGATCATAGCTCACACATGAATGATCAGCACACCTGGCAAACAGAGAACAGAAATATCTAGGCTCCACTGAGAACTGCTGTAGAGTCCTATGGAGAGGAATTTTAATAATGTATAAGAAAGCTTGATTCAGGGCCGGGACCTTTATTGCAGTGAACAAGAATAACTGTGTTTTTGTTTGGCACTGTGGCTGCGCTGAGCAACAGCCACAGCTCTGTTCAACCCTGCATCGCACAGGCCCTACTTTACCAGTAAAATGAAATACTTCAAACTACAATGTCAGAACCTGACTCAAAGAGAGTCCATTAATATTGGAGTAGTTTTAAAACAATACACCATGCTTTTTCCCATCCAAGTACATCATTAAGTCAATCTTTATCTTAAAGATTTATCTTAGATCAGTCAAAATAACACTACTTTGGACAAAAGCTATTTAAGCTCACCAGAATCCAGTGGGAGTTAACTCCGGTCCCTAAAGCTGTTAAGGGCAGACAAAGTGAGTAGAGGACAAGCGCACTCATGTTTTATTTAAGAAACATTTTTGCCATGCAGGTGAAGGAAGTGAAATTACCATCAGACTTATTTCCATTGGATTTGTTCAGAGACAAAAGCAAGTGCCTAATAACAAACTGAGATCTGGAATTGCACTCAGCTTTTTACCACCACTGTCCCAAAAGACCAAAAACTACAATCCACACACTGAACGCACATACACAACATTTAAATTATTGCAATCATATGATTATGTTTAACATGAGTAATACAAAATAATACTGTTGAAAATAATAAGATTCTCAATACTATGCATTAAGAAAATGTCTGTGTGGGAAAGCAGAATAAAAGCCCACCTTTGTAGTAGAACAGACATCTGTCAGTGAGGACAAACCAGCGCTTGTTCCACTGCTTCACTCCGCTCCTGGCCTGCATCACACACAACATTCACATTAGTCAGAAAGCCTTTCGTCTTCAATGGTGGTATTTTGTAAAAAGATATCAGACATGTTTAATAAAACAAATGAGATGATGACATAAAAATGCATTAAACATTAGAACATATAGCCGTAATATCAACAGCCTACATGGGGTTATTGTGAATTTAACACCTCAAATGAGTAGGAGCAACGTATAAATGTACTATATAGTAATGTAAATACTAAACTAAATAATAAACAAGCTTTGGATCAGAAAAAAAACAAGTTAATTCTACAGGTTAAGTTAACTTAATATAGTAACGATAAAGTCTTTTGTATGTTAAGATTTTTTTAAGTATAAAGAACTGACCTGCTTGTAGAGCCAGCCCTGTTTAGTGATCACTGTTTTGGGATTTCTGCGCATGGAGTTGGAGCGTTTCCCAAAAGAAGCCTGCTTCCTGGGGATCCGAGAAGTCTGTCAGTGGAGAAAGAAAAGCTAAATGGCAAATCTATACTGTCCCTGCACTATTTACTATGCTCAATATCCACATATGCTTAAACCGCAGTAAGGTTATTGGATTTTATTTAACCGGCTTCACACTTGTCCTATAGGTCAGGACAGCCTTAAACCTGGATGGCTATGACCAGCTGTGACCACTGCAAGATTAGACATATACTCGTTTATTATGTACAATAGGAAATTCAAAAATAATGTCATTGCACTAATAATGTCATTTCAGAAATAGGACAGCTTTTTTTTTCTATATTAACCATATAATGGGCCTTATTTCCTTGTTATGGTAAATGGCATATCCATCTATTTCAAATATAGTGAAGAAACTTATTTGTTTTCAGAATATTGTGGAGCATTGGTGTTATATGAAGTGACAAAACGGTTTGATCCTGAGTTATTTTTATTATTGGGCAAAAATAGAGGTATGTTAGGTGTCAAAGACAATCACCACTGTACTCACAGTACACTACACTGTTCTGATGTATTTGAATTTATTTTAAGCACTTCTATTAATAGACTTGGATATCTTTATTCCGCAAAGTTGAACAGAATAACATAATCAAATAAGAGTGACATAAAGTCCGGTTCATGGTGCGGGTGTGCGTGTGAGTTCTGACCCGACTGTAAGGCTGGCTTTCCGAGGACAGCTCTGAAACCATGCCGGCACTTTTAGAGTGAGGGATGTTTCTGGCAGCAGCATTCCCATTCATTTCCAGCTCACTGTGCCTGCTGAGACAAAGAGTTTTAAATTAGATTCAACTTGCAATCTTACAAAGAAGTGGTAAGTGCGGAGAACAGCATTGGCCAGTAACAAGTAAGGATATATATATATATATATATATATATATTCAACAGACATTGAGACATTGGATTGGAATGGTTTCCATATTTGTAGAGATGCTGATTGCTAGAAAAAATTGCAGTGGTCTCTTAATTTTTTCCAGAGCTGTATGTAGGATGCCTCAACTGTAGGGCTGTACTAGAATAATCGAATATTCGAATATTCGTTCGGTGGGGTGGCATTCGATTTTCAGTTTTGAGATTCGAATATTCTTTTTTTTTTTTTCAACACGTGACTTCCGTCGCGGACTCATTCTCACTCATGCTTGAACCGCCCGTTGGCGAACGTAGTGATTTATTTCACTACACTGGGTCTGCCGCAACACATTTACGATGCCGAAGAGTGAAACGTGAAGTCGTGAAAGATGATACAAATGCAAACCGACACTATTATTATATATTTAGCCCCACCCACCGAAGCTTCGAATATTCGATATTGATTGCCACCTAAGCTTCGAAGCTCAAAAAATGGCATTCGAAACAGCCCTACTCAACTGACCAACAAACGGTAAACTAGAGGCACAACAGCTAGAGCTCTGAGACGCGATGGGGAGCTCACAAGGGACACAGACACAGAACAGAACCAGATGAAATGAAGGTAGAGAATATATTCAGCTGTTTGCCCCAACAAACAGCTAATATTTATATTAAAGTTGTTCAACAGTTTATTCGAGTTTTTCACAAACTCCTCCCTCTGAGCGTTACCTTGGAGATCCAGACAAGCACCTTTACTCACCAATATGATCTATATCATATATTGTATTACTACTGTAGACTTTAATCATTAAAAGGAAACACATATAGGAGGCCTATCCCAAAACCTGGTCTGTTAAATAAAGGTAGAGCTGTGAAGGTAACGTCATCAATAAATCATGATCTGAATAGAGAAAATGGAATTATCTCTCTCCTCTGTTTTATTTTTTAGGTCCACTGCAGTTAGGCCTAATAAAATCTGACTTCAAAGGTATCCTATTAAATAGCCTAAGTAAGTTGATCATCAGGTGTGGCCTTTTTATTTCAACTGCTAAAGTGTTGTAACTGTGTGCAGATGCCCTGGGTACAAGTACTGGCTTTGGTCTCTGTACTTCTTAGTATTTATTTTTACTCTTTTCAAAACAAAAATATCATAAGGTATATTGGTCACAATGCAAGAGGCGCCACACAAAATCTTGCCCTGGGTGCCACATAGGCCAGGGCCGGCACTGGTCCACACAGTGCTTGCTCATTCCTGTTCCTGCTCTTTTCATTTCTGCCGCTGAGTCACGTGACAACACAGCGACACTCAGAGGAGCAGGGGTTTAGACCAGCTTACATGCTGGCACACCTACCTGTATAACACAGCTCACAGAGCAAACACAGCTGGCTACAGTCTCTGTATGTACTTCCTGTACTTGTCCACCAAAGCTTAAGTGAAGCAAGGTCATAGTACAGACATAGACATAAAGATACACAATGTCCATTGTAGTGTGTTAATGTTCTGAATATATGTATGAAACATCACTAAC
Organism: Perccottus glenii; assembly: GCA_024416835.2. Classification (NCBI taxonomy): domain Eukaryota; kingdom Metazoa; phylum Chordata; class Actinopteri; order Gobiiformes; family Odontobutidae; genus Perccottus; species Perccottus glenii. The sequence goes on from CM044546.2 coordinate 59,848,583, forward strand.
AAAACGGTCATTGTTAAAATACATTTAAGAAGGTCTTGCAGGGGGGCGTAAGGTTTTTGGAAAATTTATATATTTTTTTATATATATTTACTGACAGACAAATCAGCTGCACTACTATCTAGCCTACAGTGGCTCTGAACGGACTAAATTCCATCACTATACCATCCACATTACAACTTTAGTCATGTAACAATGAATAAATGAATGTATGTCTGTATTAATTAATGGGCGCGGCAGTAGCTCAGTGGGTAGAGCGGTCGTCTTTCAACCGGTAGGTAGGTGGTTCGATTCCCACTCTCCCCACAGTTCATACTGTCATTGTGTCCTTGGGCAAGACACTTAACCCACCTTGCTTCCAGTGACTGTAACACTGGTAATTACATTAGAACAATGTAAGTCGCTTTGGATAAAAGCGTCAGCTAAATGAATAAATGTAAATGTAAATGTAATCAAAAGTGAGAAAAGCATGTGAAAATACTGTGTAATATTACAGCTAATATTATGGCCACAGGCACGGACCAGACAGGCCACACTGTTGCTGCACAGGCCAGTGGCCCGTGTCACACGTCTCTGCAATGGTCCATGCCAGTCACTGTGGTGACAGGTAGGACAGACAGCAGGGTATAAATTGTTGCCTTGTTATCCTCGTGAGTTGATCCAAATCAATCTATCTGTTGCTCAAAATGCTCAAATTAAATGTTAAACTTACACAATAAGAAAAAAGAAATTCCAATAACTTCTGGCGTGCTCGTGAATTAAAGTGTATGCAAAACTGAGACTAGCGCTACCAACCTCAGAATCAGAAAACATAGGTCTAGCTTTGTGAACTAAAGGGCCACTCAACAGTTGATATCATTCACTATTCTTGTAGTTCCCATACAGTGGTCCCTGCCTCACAGGTCACAGAATAGTGCACCTAGAGTTGGTCTCTGTAATGGCTCTTCCCACTGGCAGGCCAGGCCACACTTTCGGCTACAATGTGTGGCAATTTGGACAATTTTTGTAGTTCTTTATTATTATTATTATTATTATTATTATTATACAACAGCAAGTCAGCAATTTAAATGCTTAATTTTAATTCGTAGTTAGCAGTGTGGTCCACTTTATATTTCATTTTGCCTATTTAATATTCAACATTAGACTGTAGGGGCGCTGTGGATGAAGTGGCTCAGTGGTAGAACGGTTGTCCCAGAACCGGAAGCCTCCAGTGTTGTTCCAGCTGTAACACTGGAGCTTAATGTAAAGCACTCTAAGTGCCTACTAGGTGGAAAAGCACTATTTAAATCAATGCCATTTGCCTCTGTAATGCTAATAATGTCAAGTAAAAATGTCAAACTCAAGACAAAAGAATTATTTCATGTTTCAGTTTTTAATATAAACTAAACCGAAAAATATATATTTAAAAACTTAGTTTTCTTAAATGTAATAAATAAAAATGGTGTTTTACTATTGTTGACCCTTAACATGAATCTTATTAATCATGCAGGGTGTTTATCAGTAAAAGAGTAAAGATAGGTACGCCAGGTGTGCTACAAATTAAAAATGTCCATTCACTTATGTGTACACTTAATCTTACAACTTTATGACATAATACTATTAGTTACAAATCTATTTCAATACATTATCAAAAAGCTGATCAGAGGAAAAAAATACATTCCCACTGGTTCTGTTCGGGTCCATGCAGAGTCCGAGCAAAGAGAAGCCCACGGTTTGTCTTTGGAGACAGCACATCTGCCAGATTATATAATATAATGATAGTAATAGTTTTATTACGGTAACACAAACTCATACTAATCGCTAATTTGGACACGTGCAGATATTTGAGGTGCTGTGTCTTACTCCTTCACCGAGGCTGACTACTCTTCTATTCGAGACTGCAGAGTGCTCTCTTCTCTGAGCTGGAATTGGCCCACATATTCCTCATGTTAAAGGAAAATGCTTCTTTCAATGCTCTATATTGGTTTTCCATTCTGTAAGCCCCAGACAGCGCTGAGTGAATGGATTGTCCCGCCGCCCGCTTCATTTCCTGTTTATGTGTTACGTCACAGCGCAGACGGCGGGAAAGCCTGGTTCGGACTTATGAGCTCTTACCCGGACCGTGCACCTGCTCCGGGCCAGTGCCTGCTCTCAGCTCAGTCAGCTGCTAAATCCCTGTGGCTACAATTGGATTAAATTTAAACTGAGGCTGCGCTGCTCTTTGCTGCCTTGTATATCCCTGCCTCTTACAGCACTCCTCAGTCTGCCACAAATATGTTGTGATTATTTGTTTTCACAGACAGTGTTCAGTGTTTAAAGGTGTATTGTGTAAAACACTGTTGTCTACAAGTATATAACAGTCTTTGCATTTGCCTGTCTTGGAAAAATAGACATGTAAGCTTCTAGAACCCAGTGCAAGGACCCATGTTAGTTACACAAGGATGCTTTTTGTTTCTGTCACAACTGCCTTGAGAGGACAAACTGATGCACACTTTTGTTCCATTGCTGAAGGTTTAGTGCATTTATGAAATAAATTACACTGTGTTTACTCATTAACAACAGAATGTCCCCACAAGTGCCAAAGCTGTTCACATTATTTTAAAACAGTTGAGGGAATATCTATACTATTTTACCTTTGTGGGTTTTCTGAAACCTAAACATTTCAGTTTGAATTTGACAAGTGGCTTTATGCAGCACTCAGGACATTGTGGTCTGTATCAATAAAAGACATTTCAGTCCCATTTTCAGTGTAGTTGTGTCTGGACAGACATTTGACATGGAAAACAACAGCTCACATGTCACGTATAGTATGAGCTATATTAAACGAGAGAGTGCCTATCTGCCTTTGGAAATGTTTTTTACTATTTGCTGGAAATGCTTTGTCTCTCAAATCTTCAATCTGTATCTTTATTTTGACCTGTGATGGTATTCTATGATCCAGACATTCACACGTGTCAAAATTGATCAATCAAAACCTTCAGTTACATTGTGGTGTTTCCAGATTTTACTCAATTCAATTCAAAACACTTTATTTGTCTTAAAGGAGCAATTTAATTATGAAAAGGCATGACACCTGTATTTCATTACACATTATTTAATAAACTCAAAATACAGCAAAGTTATATCATCATTCCAATATTCAAAGTAATCATCACATTATAGTTGTGAGTCTTCCTAATATTACACAGCCCTGTCTTACAGTAACACTATAATTTGTAGTGTGTGTCCTGCCTCATTCCAACTGCAGCCCACGGGCGCTCACACACGCTCCTCACTCAGCGCAGGGCTTTCCCCTGTGCTTCCAGCTGGCACTGCATTGCAGTCTTCACTGACCTCCACATGCTGTTTAGCTTCCGTCACAGACTCTACTCTCACTTATGTCTGGTATGATCACTTATCATCTGTCACTGTCCCGTTTGTGTCTGCACTAACCTGACTTTTCGGTCCACTCTGAACTTGAGCATCCTCCTCTCGGATAAGGCACATGGGACGTCAGAGGAGGGAGTCAGACGGAGGATAGGCGGATGTGCTATGCTGTCTGCTCACTCTGACGTATTCCTGCATCACCACTCCCTCACTCCATAGATATTAATTCTATCATCCAGAGTGTACCGCCTCGAGCCCCATGTCAGCCGGGACAGGCTCCAGCATCACATGACCCACAAACAGGATAAGCTTCATAAATTGTATATGTTCTAGTCCCTTGTATTCATCTCCTTCCCCACTGTCCATCGTTGACTGTACTGGGCAGTGTCCAATGCTCACCACAGCTGTTATGGGCTTTCAGTGTGATTCATAATGCACAGTTTCTCAGAAAACCTTAAACAACAATAGCGGGTGATTATGCTGAAGTACATTCAAAGCAATGTAGCTCAGCCATTTCTATTCTAGTAAAAAATTATATTATTCAAAGACACAGTAAAGTCTTGTTCAGATAACTACATTATTTCAAATGAAAATAATTGTACACAAGCAGCATTCACAGACAACACAACCAATTAGTAATCATTTCCATAAAACTAATCCATACCTTATTCACCTAGACCACAGTAGCCTGACCCAAAGACAGGTCAAGGTGAGAACATGTGACCACACTGTGAAAATACGATGTTGGATTACAGCATCATCTAAACTTTTTATGTCAGGATAATAAAGCCAAGTTTCCAAATACTCTAAAGATGTAAAATTATATAACCAGTAATCTTTATTAAAACTCGTGTTCTCAAGCATTCGACTGTTTGCATATTGAGCTATTATTGCCATTTTTTTGACAATTTTTGTCAAAAAAATTTTGTCAGTTTCCTGGCTGTTCCAACCCGGAACAACAAATGTTTTTAATGGTTATGTCTTTTGAAAATTAACGTATATATATGTATATCAGTGTGCTGATTTTAACATGATATGATTTAATATAATATGCACCTGAATTCATTAAATAAAATATTTCCAGATAGAGAAAAATAACTAAAAGCGCAACATTTGAAAACAATGTCTCCCAGAAGCTGAAGTTGTATATCTGCATGATTTCATTGTCTTAAAGCCATACATGACAGAAAAAAGGTCAAGATATCACACTAAACCAGAGCTAAGCACAACTCTGCTCTACTTGAAGATCCATTATGTAACCTCACTGGTCACTTTGTGTAACACTGCACCAGACTCTGACTGTTGCTCAGATCCATGATGAGCCTGTGTCTTACCGTCATCTGTCAGCGCTGCTCACACATGCTCCTCCTTCTGCTGCTGCTGTTGCCTGCGTCTGACCAGCGCTAAAGCTTCACCATCAAACACTAAATCAGGTCTGAGCTGAGGCTGAGCTGCTGCTGCACTAACAAGCCAGCGCGGACAGAGACGATGGGCTGGAGGGATGAATAAAGGGAATAAAGAATAAAGAGCATGGCCAGCAGCAAATCCCTGGGTATTAGCTGATCATGTGACCAGCCCTCTCTCTAGCGTCATGCAAAGAGCAGTCAAGGAGGAGTGACATCACAGCCTTGCACAGGACCAGGGCTCAGCAACCATCTCAGCACGGCACCAGAGGATATACACCAGAACAGAGAAGGAAATAGAGCTGAGGAAAGAAAAAGATGAGACAATAGAAGAGAGAGAATATTGAAAAAAACACAATACACCGACTTCAATGAATAAGCATTAAAAAAGAAATCAAAACATGCTTTGAAAATAACTGAAAGAATGAATTAATAAAACGCAGTAAACAAATAAATATAAGGCAAGATATTAAGGCAACTTAGACTTAATAGGCTTTTGTTGAATGTGGTGGGAGCGCACACACCAATCTTAACAGGAGAAAGATGGCTGCTGATGGGTAGGAGTGGTTTGTTGGGCTCAACTCAGGCCCTCTGTATTTTACAATTCTTATTATTATTATCATGTGCATGGACTTATAACTCTGCACGTCTTATGGGTAATTTGGCTGGATTTACATATGGTGAACAAGTTAAACTCTATATGTTTGGACATGGACACTGCACTTTATTTTCCCTCTGGTCATCAAAGCCTTTGTACAAGAGCAACAGGAACAGTGTCAACGGTGTACCATTCTCACAGAGTGTATGCATCCAAAGTTCTATTCGTGCTAATACTTTTTTCTGGCGATATACACCTAAATCCCGGACCGGCAACACTTGAGCAGCCGGCTAGCTCTGCGGTACAGGTAAGGCCTGACACCGGAGGAGCAGCGCTGACACCGATATTGCAGACACCGCCCCTACACACACCGGAGCCCCGTGGAGCGGAGCGGCAGCCGGATCAGCTGTTGGCTCAGAGCCAGGAAATACCGGATTATCACCGTCACACTCAAGCGCAATATAGAACTTAGCAGCTTACGTACAACCGACCGTAGTACGACCGGTGAGTCACCTAGTTTGACAAATCCACACGCGGATGCACGGCCCGCACTAAATACGGCCTCTAATCGCAGAGTCTCTGCGGAGTTGAATGTCTTTCCTCTTCGGTCGGTAAACAGAGCGGCGGCTAATGCTAACAATAAGGAACACGGGCAAGATGCAACAAAAAAACAAAAGCAACTACTCTTCTTTCAAACTGTTAATCATGCTCGTGTGCTTTGGGACATTAAGAGAAAGCCTAAAGGAATATTAGGTGGACAATTAAACAAATCCGTAGTCTAATCTCTAAAACCGCGGTGAAGTTAGATTGACGTTGGATCGTGATCGTCATTTATTGACGGTCCCTAAGTCTCATTGCTCCGTGCTAAGTGCGGTGCTTCGAGAGAGTTCCCCGCAATAATGACACACTAGTCGGACACAGACAACTAAGCCTCCCGGTGAAAGTGCGGAGCCGAAAATCCAACGTCCAACATCAATCTAACTGCACCGCGGTATCTCTAAAAGAGATCAGATTTCTGCACTTCTCATGGATTCCAATTTAGACTACCTGACCGATGTCTGACCGAGACGTGGCTTCACAATAACGTGCCAACTAACACGATCGACATTGCTGGATATCAATGCTTTAGAAATGATAGAATTTCAGGCAAGGGTGGAGGTGTTCTGATTTACATCAATGACAAATTTAAGTGTCATTTGGTCGAGCTGAAGACCCAACTGGAATGTCTTGCCCTGAATGTAATTTTGTCAACCTCAATGAATTTCAGTATTGTTGTCCTCTATAATCCAGCGTCGCACAGTTCTTTTTATGAAGAATTGTGTCTTGTAGCTAAACAACTTAATAAGTATAGAGAAACTATATGGTATGGTGATTTTAATATTAACTGGTCAGACAAAAAGTGTAAACAAAAAATAAAAACAATAGCTATGAACAAATGATTGAAGGACCCACTAGGATAACACAGGCAAACTAAGACCCTTATTGACATGGCATTCACCAACAAGCCAGAACATATAACAAGGACCTAATTTGATAACAGGACTCTCTGACCACAATATGACCTTGACAGTTAGAAAATTAACTAAAAAGAGACTACAGTACTTTGGAAAGGCTAATGGTGATGATGGTAATATAAGATTGATAATTCCCAAATCTAAAACACAAGAGTTTGAAAGAGAGTTAAACAATTTGAAATGGGAGCAGATTATGGCTCTTGATGATGTAGAAAAGTGCTGTAATACTGTGACTGCAGCTATCACTGGATTCATAGAAAAATATACAGTGCAAAAAACGAGTAAACAAAAAAAAAAATTAAAGTGAAATTAGAAAACTTATGAAGCAGAGAGACACAGCGCTCAAAAAATCATTACGTACAAAACTTAATACTGATCTTTTAACGTATAAAAGTCTAAGAAATAAGGTTGTGCTGGAATTACGTAAAGCAAAAGCCTCATACTACACTGAGTTAATAGGCAATACAAGAGGCAACAATAATTCCCTTTGGAAACATTTTAATTATTTGACTAATAAAACTTACAAACACAATAGGATTAGAGAACTTACTATAAATGGCAAAAGTATTAATGATGGTGCCAGTATAGCAAATGAATTTAATTGTTATTTTGTACAGTCTGTTGAAGAATTATTAAAAGGTATTGAAGCTACAGAACACATCAATGATCCTGTCCAAACAGCATCTACAGATCCCTTCTGCATTAAAAAGATGGAGGAGACTAAAGTCCTAGAAATAATTAATAAATTGTCAAATTCTAAATCAAATGACATCTAATGCATGAATAGTTGCTCTCTGAAAAAATATAGCACTACGTTAGTTAAACCACTGACATATCTTTTTAATCTCTCTATAAGAACCTTCACATTTCCCTCAGGTTGGAAAAAAGCAGTCATTGTCCCAATATTTAAAACAGGAAGCCCGGATCTCATGTGTAATTACTGGCCAATTTCAATTGTACCCATATTATCTAAAATAATAGAGAAAGTGGTTGCAGCACAATTGAGTGACCACCTTGAAGTCGGACAGCTCCTCCACCTACAGCAGTTTGGCTTTAGATCTGGTTATTCTACAGATATTGCAAATTGTTGCTTTATTTTATTGAAAATGTGAAAAAATCCGTGGATAGGGGTAGACCTGGGCGAAAAATCGATTGAATGATTTAATTCGATTTTTTTTGTGGCGGGCGATTTAAAAATAAGTAAATCGAGTTTTTGGTGTAACGGCACATTTTTGGCTCCCCGGAGCTTCCGTAGAGTTAGTTTCACACAATGACTGTAAAAGGGCTGGACAAAGCAAGCCCGCTTCCGGGTTGGAAGCCTATTAGGAAGTAGGGGTAGGCTCCATCAAGCATGACCCCCGTTGACATCCATTGAAAAATCGGCGCCAATTACGAAGTGACTATTTTTGTCACAGTCATCATTCTAACTATGCCGTCTTTGTTTGAAAACATTCTTATTATTCCCGTAATCGTTTTATTGATATTTGTCACATAACTCAAGATATTAAGATTAATAACTAACCTATCAGCTGCCTCCATTCTGCGATGTCGGGGTCACGGGGGCGTGGCTTGGTTGGCACTAGCTCCGTCTTGCTCTCTGGAGAAGAAGCCCTGGATATTTATGGAGGTACAGAACCGAGACTCCCGGATGGCTAACCATTTTAAATCAATGAAATTTAAGCTTTTTGCTACACCCAAAGTTTGTTTTGGGTTATTCTATGTTTTCCGAAGCTTTTTAGCCAATATGTCTTAGTTTTTTGTTAATTAGTTTGTTAGTTGCTGCTGTTCATGAATGGAGATCGCTTACTGTTAGCTAAAAGCTAACGCTAGCTGTGTTTGGTTTAATTCAGCTGATTTAAATAACTTTTTCATCGTCCAACTGCACTAAATGAACCACGCTTCAGTTTCTAGGTGAGTACATTTTTGCATGTGTTAAAATACTGTTCAGAATATATACAGTTGGCTAAACTATTGAGCTTTTGTTAGCTGACCCGAAGGTGGCTGCTAAAGGCCTAACTTAACTACTGCTCCACTGGACCAAACTTGTTTAATAATATGAAGATACGATCATATCTAACCTTAAATTTTGGAAGAAAAAGGGCATAATGCTCTTATAGTTTTTAATAGTAAAATAAGGATACATGTCTCTGACTAAATAATTACTGTGTAGTTTGCAAACCTAGTAAAGGCCATAATATAATAATGATAATAAAAGCAAAAATTAGAAGTGGGCTTAAAGTACTCTTTTAAAAAAATCTGGGTTGTGCCATTTTGGTAAATACATTTGAAACATGCCTATTTAATGAAAATAGATCTTGTTCTCTCTCCACAGATTTCCTAAAGGTGATGCTGTCAGGCTGAGGCTGATCAGAAGAGAGACTCTTGGTTGTGGTGTGAGCACTTTGAAGAGGATATTCAGACAAAGGTGGTTGTTACATTACACTACACATTACATTAAACATTACACCTGCAATGCCCACTAACCTCTGAGACTTTTTACTCAAGAAAACACTTTCCTTACTCTGCAGTCATACATCCTTTAAACATTACTGTAGCTAAAGTGCATGTGTTAGTTATATATTTGTACATTTGTCATCTGTAAATCATGACAACAGTAGACAGGTAAATGTTCATGGCAGGTTTTCAACATGACAGACATTACCTCTAACCAAGTACAGTTCACATTTAATAAAGTATTACATTTTGGCAAATGTAAGTTCAAATCAAAGTCTACTATTTTCTAAAAACAGTCCTTACACACACATACAGTGAGCTGGTGAATAAAAGACCAACATTAATGTTGTAATTTGTTCTGTGATTAACAGTAAATCTCATGAACAGAGGTGACCGGTCCCAACAGCAAGACTTGTTTTAAACATAAGCTTTTACTTTGTTCTCTGTCTTTGCAGAGCCCCTCTACAGTTACCTGTCTGCTGCTGCTTCTGTCAGCCCTCCCCCAGTCTAGTTATCGGTCCTCTCTGCTCCTGCACAGCTGACTTCACATCCTGGTCCATCCAGCTTCTTTTAAATAAACTTAAACTCAATCAAATCTCTATTTATTTATGTGCTTCTAGGTTTTGAAGGCATATATAAACTGTATTTTAAGCTCTTAAATCTGCCAATTTATACACTTTCTATTTAAGTGAGTTAAACTTTTAAATAACATGAAAGTAGATGAAAGCAAACCGACATAACTTTAAATCATTTATTTATCACTCTAGTGTTATTTTAGCATGCCATAAGCAATAGGAGTTATTGTGGAAAAGAATAGGAAATCATAAAACACATTTTTTTGTTTCTGTTTAAAATGGGGAATAATAAAGTAGTGGTGCAAAGATGGAAGAGTTTCTTGAACTTTCAGGTTGTTCCTGAGGTCTTTGACCTGCAGCTGCACGGGTAAGGAAACTGAAAAACAAAAATCAAAACTGGTTTAACACATATTTACTCCATCTCAAAATACAGCACTTGCTTCTTTGACTACAATTTCTAAATAACCAGTTTCTTAAAAAGGGTATGCAAAGTGCCTATTTTTATGTATTTATTAGAATAAGTTGAAGAAAATTATTAACCACAGATTCTAAGATTTCCTACAGAAAATATCATTCTAAAGGATCAACTTTATATATCTTTACAACATACAGTTTATAATTATGAGGATATCTATTAATAATATAGCAGTTTACTATTGTAGATGTGGTTTTGAACAGTCTTGACAAAGATGACAAACATAGTGATAAGTTAAGTAGGTGAATATATAAAAAAAAACGTAGATATTGGTGTAAAAGTGAAATTTACCTGAATTAGAGCAGCAACCAGAGGGCGGCGATAACACAGAGACAGTGAAGGAGCAGCGATGCTAAGTTTAGCTCAGGTCTCTGTCGTAGCTTTGCCGCTGTCTGCAGGAGCGAGCAGATGGTCAACGAACAAGCGAGCTTCTGATTGGTTCACTGGTTACCATGCAAACGGGCACTCAACTCAGTCCATATGCCCAAATTGGGACTTCTGGCTCCATAAAATCAACATGGCGACCACCCTAACGGCTAAAAATGGCGACTGAAATAGCGTCAATCTCGAGGTTCGTAACGCTATGGGTGACGTCACACTCCCTATGTCCAGCCCTTTTACAGTCATTGGTTTCACATAGCAGAGCAGTACGTCACGCGACAACAACAACATTATAGCACACACAAAACAGCAACAGAAAGCGACAACATGGCTAACGGTGAAAGTGGGAAGTTAGCAAGAAAGGAGTAAAATCATGTGTTGTTTGGAACTGGTATGGGTTTACTGCGACAGACGTGGATCAAGAGACCTCACGCTGCAACATTTGCGTAAAGCCCATTGCAGTCAAAGGCAGAGACATCCAGCCGAATATGAAAAATGCCTGTCTCTCCGAGACGAACAAACACGCAGTGACCAACAAGCCTTAGCTAAAAAACAGCTAACTGTAGCCGAATCCTTTTCACACGGCACCGCATATGACAGGAAAGGGGCACGGTGGAGAACAATCACTAAAGCGGTCACTTTGCACATAGCCAAAGACATGGTACCCATATATACAGTGGAGAAGACTGGGTTTATTAATTTGATTAAAACCTTAGACCCTAGATATGAGCTACCTAGCCGCAAGTACCAAGAGGGTGTTCATTTATTTATTATTCATCCCAGAAATGGGGGTTACATTTGTCTTGCTTTTAAATAAAAGCAAAATTAGCTTTAAGTTGTCTGCCGTTTGTACTTATTGCTTTTCTTAATAAGTGGGGGGGGGGGAATCGGAAAAAAAATCGTAAATCGAATTAAAAAATATAAAATCGGAGATTTTATTTTTAGGTCATATCGCCCAGCCCTAAATAGGGGTGAGGTGGTGGGGACCGTATTTCTCGATCTTAAAAAGGCATTTGAAATGATTAATCACAACTTACTCCTGTCTAAACTATCATTATTTAACATTTCCCCTGAGGCAGTACATTTGTTCACATCATACCTTCAGTCTAGAGTCCAGTGTGTGAGAGTTGCCCAGGACAAATCCTCATTTCTGAACATAAAGATGGGCATACCACAGGGCTCAATATTGGGACCCTTGCTGCACAATTTATTAAGTTTTGAAAGCTTTGGTCATTTATGCTTTCTTAAATTAATATTCAAGTGCATTAATAATCTAGCTCCGAAGCCACTCAGTTCATTTGTTCAGAGACAGAACAGCAACAGAGCCACCAGGAGTTTCTCAAACCATAACCTTAAAATCCCATACTGCAGAACCACTTTTGGACAGACAGCCTTTTCTTATTAGAGCTGCAAACTGTGGAATGTATTACCCATTGATATTAAGGTTATAGCTGATTTTAAATTGTTTACCTTTAGGCTTAAATCTTGGCTAAAAATAAAACAAAACTGTACCCATTTTTAAATGTTGTATTTTGGTGAGTGTAAGATGGGTGAGGAAATGGATGATATGTATTTTATTCTTGGATTGGTATTTATAGTTGTATATATTGTTGTGTATAATGCTTTCATAGTGTATTGCCATATTAGTGTAAAGTAGAAAAGCCCAGCCAGGGACAAGAGTTGAGAATTAGCATTTGCTATAAACTTTATATACATCACATCAGCTGCAATATTTATTTTGTATGTTTGATTGTATGGTCCCTGTAATAAATAAATAAAAAGAAAAAAAAAAAGAAAGGGGCAGATGGGGTACAATAGAGTGGTCTACACTTGGTAATTTTTCAATTTTTTGGCCTTTTATCAATTTTTTTCCCCCCTCCACAGCTCTGGTTCACTTTCCAGTCTGAAGTTGTCCTTTTATTACACTGTGCTGTCAAAACACTTAGACGGTTTTGTCCCCAACATCGTTGGTACACTGTAACACTTCAGCATGAGTGTGACCTGGTGCAAATTCTGTCCGTCAGTAGGGACAAAGACGAGTACTTGAAAAGTTTACAAACCTTTAGGTAAACTAGTCAGAACTCTTGTCAATCACATTTATTTGTTGAGGCATACGAGCCGCGCTCTCCCCTTTGGAGGCAGAGCAAAAGCTCCCCGTTGAATGTGAAGGCAGCTTGGCTTAGATGAGGTACAAAGGAGTGGTCTACACTTGGTCTTTTTTAAATTTTTTGACATTTTATCTATTGTTTCCCCACCCCTGATGAGCGGGACATGGTTTAGACTCTAGTCGGGAAACACTTCTCTGCCCCAGCTTGGGCACCCTTCTCTAGGTAAAGCTTCCCCACCCATTTGCCTCTGCTACTCTTCCCAACCTCAGGCCTCCCCGTCCCGTGCTAGACAAGCCCAGTACAGCCCCCCCCTTCCCTTGTACTCAAAACTTAGAATTTAAACTTTTTTCCCAAGCTGACTTACAGCTGACCAATCAACTTGACTCCTCACCTGCACACCTGATTCTAGTGATTAATAAGTATCAACCGTCGATGATTTTTCACTATTTCACTGATGCAAGCATGTGTCATAGTGTATTGCTTTTGTTGGAGGCAGGTTTTGTAGAAAAACTGGGCTTGAGTCTGTTAGGCCTGGTTTTGGTTTTGACAGACCTGTAGCGCCCCCCAGAGGAAACGCAACAAGAGTCAGGAATGGAAACTGTTTTCCCCATGCACTCACTTTTTGGAACAGTTCTACACTTAGGCTATCTAAACTAAAAGTGCACTCATCACAAAAGTTCAGTGCTTTATTCATTGTTTAAGCCTCAGTGGGCAAAATACACATTTATATTGTTAGAGTCAACAAAACACATCCCTTTGAAAAAGTAGACCAAAAAAATTATTTAAAAGAATAATGCATCTATTCATTCGAGCTGCTGTGGTTGTGTACCTCCAGTAGGTGTCAGCATTTATATTTTATGTACGACAGACTTTAATATCTGAATGAAGCCTATTCCTGGTGAGGGGGTAAGGACATATACACACACTCTCTCTCTCAATCTTTTACCAATAAAGTGGAACTTATTGGAACCTTATATACATTTATAAAACCATTCCACTTAATCCAAACACAGTATAAATAATAGAATAATTAGGCCTAAGTCTCAAACAATGTATTTTAGGTTAGTGACATACAACAACTGCAAAAAGCAGAGACGAGATCATGTGGTCCCCAAACCAGACTCTGGCTGCGCCTAGAAATCCTGTCCATAAAGATAATGGACAGGACCGGTGACAAAAGGCAGCCCTGTTGGAGTCCAACATGCACCGGGAACAGGTCTGACTTACTGCCCGGCAATGCAAACCAAGCTCCTGCTCCGGTCATACAGGGACCAGACAAGGGCCTCGGACCCCATACTCCCAGAGCATCCCCCACAGGGCGCTACGAGGGACACAGTCAAATGCCTTCTCCAGATTTGGAGAGGGTATAGAGCTGGTCCAGTGTTCCACGAACGGGACAAAAACCGCATGGTTCCTCCTGAATCCGAGGTTTGACTATCAGCCGCATTCTCCTCTCCAGTACCCTGGCATAGACTTTCCCGGCTAGAAGTGTGATCACTCTGTAGTTGGAACACACCCTCTGGTCCCCCTTCTTGAAAAGAGGGACCACCACCCCGGTCTGCCAGTCCAGAGGTACTGTCCCCAACCGCCATGCGATGTTGCAGAAGCGTGTCAACCAAGACAGCCCCACAACATCCAGAGACTTGAGGTACTCAGGGCGTATCTCATCCAGCTTGCCACCGAGGAGCTTCCCACCTACCTCAGTGACTTCAGCTTGTATGATGGACGACTCCACCTCTGAGCCCTCGGCCTCTGCTTCGTCAATGGAAGACGTGTCGGTGGGGTTGAGGAGATCCTCGAAGTATTCCTTCCACCATCCAACAATATCCCCAGTTGAAGTCAGTAGATACCGACCTCCACTGTAAACAGTGTTGGCAGAGCACTGCTTCCCCCTCCTGAGGCGCCGGACGGTTTGCCAGAATTTCTTTGAGGCCAAAAGATGAGTCCTTCTCCATGGCCTCACCGAACTCCTCCCAGACCCAGGTTTTTGCCTCCACAACCACCCGGGCTGCAGCCCGCTTGGCCTGCCGGTACCCATCAGCTGCCTCAGGAGTCCCACAAGCCAGCCAGGCTCGATAGGTCTCCTTCTTCAGCTTGACGGCATCCCTTACTTCGGGGGTTGCCGCGTCGACAGGCACCGGAGACTTTATGGCCACAGCTCCGAGTGGCCGCGTCGACAATGGAGATGGAAAACACGGTCCACTCGGACTCAATGTCTCCAGTCTCCCTCGGAATCTGGTCAAATCTCTGCCGTAGGTGGGAGTTTAAGATCTCTCTGACAGAGGGTTCGGCCAAACGTTCCCAACAGACCCTCACAGTACGTTTGGGTCAGCCAAGTCTGTCCAGCTTTCTCCCCCAGCATCGGATCCAACTCACCACCAGGTGGTGATCAGTTGGCAGCTCCGCCCTTCTCTTCACCTGAGTGTCCAAGACATACAGTCAGGTCCTTAAATATTGGGACATCGACATAATTCTAATCTTTTTGGCTCTATACACCACCACAATGGATTTGAAATGAAACAAACAAGATGTGCTTTAACTGCGGACTTGTAGCTTTAATTTGAGGGTATTTACATCCAAATTTGGTGAACAGTTTAGTAATTACAACAGTTTGTATATGTGTCTC
Source organism: Perccottus glenii (assembly GCA_024416835.2). NCBI lineage: Eukaryota > Metazoa > Chordata > Actinopteri > Gobiiformes > Odontobutidae > Perccottus > Perccottus glenii. Next base: position 59,864,059 of record CM044546.2, read on the forward strand.
TCACTTTTTAAGGGACCAAAAGTAATGGGACAGTTGGCTGCTCAGCTGTTCCATGGCCAGGTGTGTGTTATTCCCTCATTATCCTATTTACAAGGAGCAGATAAAGGTTTAGAGTTCATTTCAAGTGTGTTATTTTCATTTGGAAACTGTTGCTGTCAACTCTCAATATGAGATCCTGTCAAGAGAGCTGTCACTATCAGTAAAGCAAGCCATCATTAGGCTGAAAAAACAAAACAAACAAACATCAGAGAGATAGAAAAAACTTTAGGTGTGGCCAAATCAACTGTTTGGAACATCCTTAAAAAGAAAGAACGCACCGCTGAGCTCAGCAACACCAAAAGACCCGGAAGACCACGGAAAACAACTGTGGTCCAAAGTGGTTCAAATCCATTGTGGTGGTGTATAGAGCCAAAAATATTAGAATTGTGTCGATGTCCCAATATTTATGGACCTGAAAGCAGTGTGAGCCAGAGTGAGGAAGAAGCTTTAATAAAAGCTCATCCATGTTTGAGGGAGCAAGGAAACTTTACTGGTTATTATGGATGGAAAAAAAGCTTTAAGTATAAGATGGCAAACTATAGAACCAAACTTAGAAATCGGGGGTGTGAAGAACTACACAGGTAAATTTTTGAGATGAAGAAGAGAAAAAAGGAAAAAAAAATAATGTCAAAAGGATTTTCATACTGGAGGCAAGAAATTGTCAAAGACAAGCCGATGGTTGTTGAATTCAAAAACAGATGGCCTGGATTGTTCAGTATGGCAGAGGTTTGAAATCCTTAAATTGTAACAAATTTGATGAATGTATTAAATAATTTTATACATTCTTGTAATGGCTCTCGGGATTTAAGTTCTTTTAAATCACAATTTGCAGATTACTTATTCTAAATATTTACATACTTTAAGTTTAATACAGCGCTTTAAGTGCCTACTAGGTGAAAAAGCTATATGAAAATAAAAAACAAAAGATACTTACTTAGGATAATAATTCAATCATTCATTTTCTACCGCTTAGTCCAGTTAGGGGTCACAAGTGACTGGAGCCTATCCCAGCAGTGGCCAGTTAGTCGCAGGGCTGACATTTAGAGACAGAGAACCATTCACTCTCACATTAATTCACTAGGTACACTTGCCACTTAACCTATACATGCAGGGGTTTGGACGGTGGGAGGAAGCCGGAGTACCCGGAGAGAACCCACAGTAACACGTGGAGGACATGCAGACTCCTCACAGAAAGACCGGCGTCGACCGAGAACGTTTGAGTCGGCCGGGTTTTGAACTCACAATCTTCTTGCTGTGAGGCAGGAGTGCTAACCACTCTGCCACGTGCTTAAGATAATCAAATCATCACTAATTATGTGAAAACATTTATGTTATTTGCAATGATTTCATATGATTTCAAATTATTTCTTGTGTTATTGTGTTAATATATTTTAGGATGAAGCAGAATTTGTAAGGATTACAACTGCTCCCCTTGTCTCCAAGTTCCTTGCACAACTACAGTGGGGCAAAAAAGCATTTAGTCAGCCACCAATTGTGCAAGTTACCCCACTTAAAGATGAGAGAGGCCTGCCATCATAGGTACACTTCAACTATGAGAGACAAAATGAAAAAAAATCCAGAAACTCACATGTCTGATTTTTAAAGATTTTATTTTCAAATTAAGGTGGAAAATAAGTATTTGTTCAATAACAAGTTCATCTCAATACTTTGTTATATACTCTTTGTTGGCAATGACAGAGGTCAAACATTTTCTGTAAGTCTCCACAAGGTTTTTACACACTGTTGCTGGTAGTTTAGAGCAGAGCAGAGATGTTTTGGAGCTGTCACTGGGCAACACGGATTTTCAACCCCCTTCAAAGATTTTCTATTGGTTTGAGATCTGGAGACTGGCTAGGCCACTCCTTTGTTGCGGTGTGTTTGGGATCATTGTCATGCTGAAAGACCCAGCCACGTTTCATCTTCAATGCCCTTGCTGATGGAAGGAGGTTCTTTCTCAAAATCTAACGATTCATGGCCCCATTCATTTTTTCCTTCACACGGATCAGTCGTCCTGGTCCCTTTGCAGAAAAACAGCCCCAAAGCATGATGTTTCCACCCCCATGCTTCACAGTAGGTATGGTGTTCTTTGGATGCAACTCAGCTTTCTTTCTCCTCCAAACAATACAAGTTGAGTTTTTTGACAAAGTTCTATTTTGGTTTCATCTGACCATATGACATTCTCCCAATCCTCTTCTGGATCATCCAAATGCTCTCTAGCAAACATCAGTCCCTGGCGTGTGTTACGGATGCTAGCCTTTGTTACTTTGGTCCTAGCTCTCTGCAAACTAAAACAATCACAAAATACTGAAACTATCTAAAGGGATATCTCACCCAAAAATAAAAATTCTGTCATTTACGCACCCTCATATTTCAAACCTGAACAGCATTTGTCCCCTCCCTCTTAAGGAGTGTAACTGAGAAAGTGAACAGGACATTTATAAAACCTTGTGGGCTTTGATGTCCCCTGAATAGATAAAGGGTACCAATACAAATTAAATCAATATACAAGGTACAAGAGAATTCTTTGGATTGTCATTTTGCCCAAATTACCTTCATTTACATCATATAAAAGGTGTAGCTTTAAATGGCTTCTTTTCAAGCTGGCCACCACCCTTCGTATTGAACTTCGCCATTAAAGTATTTCACATCATTCTGAAAGGAATTTAGGAAAACTTCATCTCAGAAAAGAACCACATAAGGTCGATAATCACAATTAACAGAAACGTGCAGCGTAGCAATTGCATGCAATGTTAAAACATACTTACACTTTCACAACCACTCATCTATTATGTAACTTGATGAACTATATAAATATCCATAGGTTTAGGTGATAAGTAATGAATGTCATCTATGGCTTACACTGATATCATGTTTGGATTTCTTGTTTTCAGTCTGGTTGACTGTCTGAGTCAGTACAGACATTAAAACGTCAGTGCAGCACAGGATGAGAGATGCAAGGGTCTGTCAGGAGCCCAGAAACTCACTGACCTTTTATACACACACTGATTACAAGCAAACAGATCACAGGTGACGATGGTTACCTTTAGTAGCCATTCAAACCTGTTTGTGTCAACAAGTAAGTAGACTTTCTATAACTAAGAAATGGGCTAGCTTTTCATCTCCAGCCTGTACTCTACAGACCCAGCCTCCTGATACTGAGAGTTCACCTCAGACCGATTTTAGACCTCACTAGTGGACAAAACAGTGTTACTAGTAGGACTATGTATGTAGACAAACTTTGTCTTACTAGTAGTTCTAGTAGCACTTATTAAAATGCATGACCATCAATGCAGCAGGTGGCGCCTCCAAGGCAGCAGCTTGATTTGAGGCCTCCTTAAACTGGATAGTTAACAATATTTGGAGTATCTTCCTGAGAGTATTTCTTCCTGGCTGTATGCACAGATATCAGTGGATTATGATCCTTGGATGACACTCATCTGCCAGGATTTTGAATGGATTGAATACAGCCTCCATGTGTTTATGATGTTCCTGGAGTACTTCTCTGCAATTCATGGCACAACCGACTTTCAGATATAGTCCTCAATATCTAAAAGACATGAGGAGACTTGCTTTTCCACTGCCACCTGAGGTTAAAGCACCACTCCAACAAAACAGCATCTTAAAACTAAGGTCTCGGGCCACAGGGTAAGAGAGCTGGAGAGCAAGAAGATCTTACAAAGGGATATTGCCTTCCTGTGCCTCCTCTGCAGACTTTCATAAACCAGGCACCATCTAGTGGTTATGAGCTCAGACACCAAAGACAGTTTTAATCAAATAAGAGCAAGACCAAAACACATGAAATGTCTTTTATACCTCGAGCGCTGCGGTTGTTTTATTCTTTGTGTCTCCTTGTAATTTAATTTTTGTTTTTGTAAAGAGCAATTTATTATGCTGACTTTTATGTGAATGTTTTATCTTTTTTCTGATGTTATGATTGACGCATTTCAGGATTGGCATGTAATGTTTTCTCCTGCCAAGTCAGTCTTTATTAAATAAATCTAAATCTAATGCTGAAGACTCTTTTTTTCTGTAGGGCAATTCTTGTTTTAAGGAAAGTTAAATATTTTTTACATGCCCTTCAAACAAATGTATGCGCTTAATAAAGAATTTGTACCCTTTTTTTTAACAATATATACTGTATGTATTGTTTATTGTGTTTTGTTATAGTTTTTTCTAAAAACAATAGATTAATAAAAAAAAAATAGTTTATCCAAAAAATAGTTGTTAGTTTAATTTAAAAAATAATAGATAGATTAATTGATAGAAAAATAATTGTTAGTTGCAGCTGTAGTGTAATTTGATTGTAATAGAATCTTAATAAAAATCTGACGAAGTTGCAAGTAGGACTGTGCAATATGGACAAAATAATTATATTGCAACTGTTTGTTAATGAATATTGCAATAGCAATTTTATTTGTGCTTTTGGCAATTGTTTTTGCTTTTTCAAACATGAAACATTCTACATGTATTCAGTGACCGGTGACCTAATGACCGGTGAGCTTTTATTATAAACAGGCCAAAAACCACCATACGCTGGCTAACAGAAATTTTGATTCTAAATTAAAATATTAATAAATTTTAAATAAAATTGCAGCCAAATGTGTTTTAGAAATTACATTTGCACAAATTGCGATTGTTTTGCGATTGCTATTAGTTGACTTTCCCTATTTGCAGGATGAGACTGTAATACCCCATTACTGCAAAAGCTAAAAATGAAACAACTTTAGTGTGAGAACATCTTTCCTGTGTCCACCAGGGGGAGCTTTATGCACTTCAGTGTCAAGTGTTTGAGGCCTGCGGTTACAACGCTCTGCTTTGACATTTTTTGGCAAAGAAGTCAGTTCAACCAGTTTAGATCAACTGTAAATTCCTCTCATAGTCACAGTCAAGTGAAACAAAGAGTTAGGGGTAATGGATTAAAGTTGTCTTATCAAAAACCTGAGAAAAGTTCTTTCACATCTGCAAACCTAGCTAGATGAAGCTAACAATTATCTAAAATCTGTGAAAAAGTTCAAGTCAGACTAAATCCTGGTTTACCACTATCATTCTGGTATAGATTATAGTTTCTGATTATAAGAAAAAGGACTCCAAACTTTTCTACTTTATCTGGTTTTATTACACGTTACAAGTTCACATTAATGTTTGCCCATGCTATTGACAGTGAACATATTTCAAAACCTACCTTTTTTTGTGTGTGTCAATTTCCTATTTTCTGTTTTTTGTTTGTTTTTGTTTTTGTTGTTGTGTGCAAATATAATACATTTTTTGGAAGAATGTACAAGAACCACTGTTGACGGTCACAGTCAGTGGAATTGTTCTTTGTGCAGTGCCTAATCTAGAGGGATATTTTTTTTATTTTTGTATTGTTTATTTTTCTCCTCTTTCTGGCTCTATCCATTTGTGTCAGAAGAGACCTTCTCTGATTGAGATAATTTATATTTAATGGTGGCAAGGTTACTGCTTACAACTGTGTTATCCCAAACTTTCCAAACACTTTTAACTTTGGCACTACTTGTTCCAGTAGCGTGGTGGTTTTTAGATGGAGTTGTTTGTGTAGAGTTCAGACAACAGCCTTTACAGAACGTCTCCCTACACCTAACCACCTAACGCTGAGTGTGTGTGGCTTATGAAACCCTCCACAGTAAGTCTACACCAATACTGACTTACTCTGGACCCCATACGCAAAACACCTACTTCTGTTCCTATCGGTAGACTTTTGACATCAAAGTCTTCCAGCAGATGAGACAAAAGGCTGCTTTGCTATAAGGTGGATTATGGCTGCATGACTCTTGTACATGGTACAAGGGGATGTAGTTTATTCATTTGATTTATTTCTTTAGGACAGCACACAATGTACATTAAGCCTGAGAAGAGATGCTTGTACCAGATTATATCTTAACAGCTAATTTCCATCTGTAGTCCTATATTGTATGTCTTTGGTGGTAGGGGACCAGACAAGAGGAAACCTACACAGACACAGGTAAAACGTGTAAATTCAACAGAAAATTCCTGTCCTGGATGGGAATCAAACCCAGAACCTTCTTGCTGTGAAGCAGGAGTGCTACCTGCGGATATTATAAAAATATTGTTATGTTGTTCAATATAGCACCTGATTAAACACTGTTTTTAACACCAAATATATAATATAGTTTGATAGTAGGTAATAATATTATTATGATGCATTATTGACTTGAACACGTGTCTGTTTTTTCCTCTGTCTCTCCATCGAGAGTCTAATCCACCATGACACTTGAGGAATGACCAGTCATTGTTGTAGTTTTGATAGTTCCAGTCATTAGTCTTTGTCAGTCACAGTCAGTGGGACTGTTGTCAAAAGTCCAGGTGCAGAGGTAAGTTATAAAAGCATTATGAAGGTGATGAAATTATTTTCCGTAAGTACCTGCCTCGAACAGGAGTGGCCGCATTCCACACTTTTCCCACCCACCGCTGAAAGGAGGAGGAGTGGGCCAGAGACGTTTAGAGTAAGGATGCATTGTTCAGCGGCTCATTGTGGGGTTCTAACACTCTGGAAAAGCCAGCATTTGTGTGACGTCTCACTTTGCACACACATATAGAGTTTCACAAGTCTTGAGTCCAACCGCTGTCTGTTTGTCATTGTCAGTTCAACACAAAGGCCCATAAAGCACTGCTGCTTTGTGCATTGTGAGTTACTGTGTATTTCTGTTCATATTTTTTCTTATTCCTATCATTGATTTTATTTGACAGAGACAGTACAGATCAGATATTGAAACCAATAAGGTAACCGATGTCTTGTAGGCTACATACGTTTTCTAGCCACAGGCTAATTTACAACTTCCATCCCTGGTTAGGCTTTTAAGAGCGTACAAAATGCAATAAACTAAAATGTGGATCCTTTGACTGAAAATGATGATTGATCCAGCACAGTTCTGCACCTTTTCACTCTACAGTTACCACTAACTGCAGCTGTTGTTCTGACACCATCATATTTTTGTATTAGCTGACAGATGACATCGGGGGCAAGGCTATTTACACATTTAAATATTGTTTTTAATAAAGGGAAATGTTAAAGATTTTTGAAAAAGTCATTAGGTTGTATTTTTTATATAGATAAAAGCCACTGGCTTTTTATCAAAAACCTTTAGTGTTTGTTTGTACAAGGACACTAAAGGTGTCAAGACTGATTTTGTAGCGTGGCCCCAGATGATTGAACAATATGACACATGATAAAATCATAGCGTGCATATACAGCACATCTGCACTGCTTTTGTAGATATACAGGGTCTTAAGTAAACATCCATTTTTATTATCAGGTAATTAATAGACTTGACAGCTCCTGGATAACTTTGTGGACAAATATGGCATGCCTTAACTGTACTACCGTTTCATTTCTATCAGCTGTAAATGGATGTTAAACTTGGCTCATAGTCAGGCCAGCCTTGTTCATTTGGGGGCCATAAGCAGGAAAGGTCATGTGGGCCCTGCCTCACTCTGGATTTATAGAACCAGAAGCACCATACATCAGTACATCTCTTGTTCACCATTTTAAAAGTCCCAGTCACAAAAGCAGCAGCAGATTACATCAACAATGCATTTCCTTTAGGTGGAGAGGTGAGGCTCATTAATAACACAAACTCAACCAGCTGCAGCTGTCAACCTAAACTGGTGATATTGTTGGGCGGTGGAAGGAATACTTCAAGGATCTCCTCAATCCCACCCACATGTCTTCCACTGAGGAAGCAGAGGATGAGGGCTCAGAGGTGGACTCGTCTATCGCCCAAGCTGAAGTCACGAGGTAGTCAAGAGGCTTCCCGGGGTGGAGGAGATCTAAAGTCTTTGGATGTTGTGGGGCTATCTTGGCTGACACGCTTCTGCAGCATTGCATGGTGGTCGGGGACAGTACCTCTGGACTGGCAGATGGGAGGGTGTGTTCCAACTACAGAGGGATCACACTCCTCAGCCTCCCCGGGAAAGTCTATGCCAGGGTACTGGAGAGGACAATGTGGCTGATAGTCGATCCTTAGATTCAGGAGGAACAATGCGGTTTTCGTCCCGGTCGTGGAACACTGGACCAGCTCTATACCCTCTCCAGGGTGCTGGAGGGTTTATGGGAGTTTGCCCAACCAGTCCACATGTGCTTTGTGGATCTGGAGAAGGCATTCGACTGTGTCCCTCGTGGTGCCCTGTGGGGGGTGCTCTGGGAGTATGGGCTGTCCAGTACCTGTACGACCGGAGTCAGACTTGTTCCCGGTGCATGTTGGACTCCGGCAGGACCTTCAGCAGCACTGGGACGGTTTGAGGCCGAGTGTGAAGCGGCTGGGATGAAAATCAGCACCTCCAAGTCCGAGGCCATGGTTTTTCTTTGAACTAAACTAAAATAACTTAAATTTTGACATCGATTTTGGAAACACAAAAAGAACTCAAATATGTGACTTGATTTGGCCTACTCCGGCCCTCACCCAATGCTGCTGTAGTTCTCAATTTTCAATAAAGCTGGTTCAAAACCTTCCTGCATTGTGCTGTTGAGTCCTGTTCCTCAGACATTACAGTATTTCTAAAAATCACCTTCCTGATGGAGCCTGTCGACGCCTGAATATTTAGTTGGAACTGATCTCACCTGAGATTGACTGAAAATAACTGTAAACCTTAAATAATAAATAAATAAAAGTGCATGAGCTTAAAGCTATAGGCTGTAATAAGCAAATAGCTTAAGGCACATTGTAGATAGTATTAACTAAAGAGAAGCAAAAACAGATCTGAGTGTGTCGACATAGACAGTCCAGACTCCAGAGAGTCCAGTGGTAGAGCGATTGTCCCATAAGCAGAGGTTGGTGGTTCAATTCCCGCTCTCCCCACAGTTTTCCCCCACTGTTATTGTGTCCTTGGACAAGACACTTAACCCACCTAGCCTCAAGTGGTGTAACACTGGTGAATGGAGACTTAATGCAAGTCACTATAAACATTTCTAGCCTATTTCTAATAAATATGTGGAGAGTTGACATTCACTGGCTTTTGGGATGGTGATAAAAAGAGTTAGTTGTCAGATCCACTCCGTGTCTCTCAGGGATCCGCTCCACTTTCCTTCTCTCTCCTTCATCTCATCACTGCCGCCTGTCCCAAGCACCTGTAACCTATTACCATCAGTGAGGTATTTAAACCTCTCCTGTCCACCTCTTCCCTGCCAGATCGTTCAGCATACTTTGTGTGAATGTTTCCAGCGTTTGTTCCAGCTCTTGTCTCAGCCCTCTCTCCAGCCTTCGCTCCAAGTCTCAGGTTTGGACTTCACTCTCAGCCCAGCTTCCCAGCTTGGCCCCAGTCACCGACTCGGCTCCAGGCTTCGGCGCAGCTCCACGGCTCACTCCAACTCTCAGCCCAGCTCCCCAGCTTGGTCTTCAGTCACCGGTTCGGCACCAGGTCTCGGTTCAGCTTCACGGTTCAACTCCAACTCTCAGCCCATCTCTCCAGCTTCCTATCACTATCTGTACTTTAATAAAGTATCACTTACCTTCACTGTCTTGTGCGCACTTGAGTCCTCATTCCCGCATTACATTAGTGTGGATCCTTGCATTATCAAAATCAGAAAACATGAGGAGAAACATTTTTTTTTAGCTTTTTCAGTCAAAAAAGAAAAACAAGAATTCTAATAAAATAAAATAAAACAAAGGTATGTATGTATTTATATATTTTACTTTGAAAGTCTGGCCCCCCACATTACTGTAAAGAAACAAGGATGGTAATTTGTGGAAAGTATTTTTTTTTAAAAACGCAGGAGGAGAAACTCTGGTTATAAAAAATACCCGTGTCCATGTGGACTAGGCCTTAGTTGATGATCCCTGGCTTATAGACTCTGCCCTGCTCATACTCTTCAGTCTTTGGCCTTGATTTGTTAAAATGAACAGAGGAATGTTAGATTTCCCTGTGACTCTCAGCAATAGGCCAGGACTTTCTTTTAGAGTGCAAATTTTCCAACAGTAAATGTCAGTCTTTACAAAAACAGTGTCTGTGAGCGGCCTTAGCTGCTGATAACTCTCAGAATGATTGACCAGAGGGGCCAGGGTTCACGCTGAACAAATACGCTCTGGAACAGGTTTCAGTTGGACTCCTCAGACACTTTAGATCAACATGGCCCAGAGCTGGCATTACCTGCTGCCATTGTCAGGAACTGAAACTAAAGATAAATTCCTACACAGCATGTTGCATTGAGCCAAACAAACCTGTTTACCTTGATATCTGTAACAGAATACTTATATAAACCAGCACTATTGTCACTAGATCCTGTTGTTGTATGGTTGACAGTCTATGTAAGTTACACTTTTAATGTGCTTTCGTCTGTACAGTTGTCTACTGTATGTCACTGTTTACATTGTATTCACTATTTGAGATATTGAGACATTCTGGTCAGCAACAATGACACATTGAGCAGGTCATGCATTTTGGACTTTGTGATAACCTACTGAATAATGTTAGTATGTAAAAATAAAATAAAAGAATAAAACTCTGCATGTGTCCACTGCTGTTCTGGAGTGTGTATACTGTCTCCCTGTGAACCCTTAGCCTGTCCAGTCTTACTGATTTGATTCATTTCCAAGAGAAATAGAATAGAGAAACCCTTCCATTCAAAGCAATATTCACACATTAGATATCTTGCAGGACTTAATTCTAATCATTTTTCAAATGGAGCAAGCTTTATTTTTATTATGCCTTATTTCGTGTGCATCTACTGTATATTCAAATCCGTCCAGATGGAGAATTGTAATTTAGTAAGTCTGCAGAAGCAGTAAAAGATGACCGTAGATCAACAAAATAAAAAAAGAAATTGATTTGTTGTCACCTGAGTGTAATCTGCTGATGTGCACATATTTAAATCTTGCATCTAAACCTAAGTGTAAGGTTAGGCCAAGACTACTGGGTATAAACTGCAAAAATAGTCTGTTGCACACTGCTTTAATTCTGATTGGTCATATGTCTATTTAATTGCATCCAGAGGCAGTTTACTCTGTGTCTGTTGGTACTGTTCTAGGAAATCCACTTCCAAACCACGGAGACCAGACTAAATCTTTAAATTGAACAGAAAAAGAGTTGGATGGACATGCTAGGGAAATGTAAATGTAGTATAATAAAATACAACATTTTAGCCTTTGATCCAGTTTTTCAACAGAAATTAATAGCTAATATTTTAACAAAGACATGCAACCTTTCTCATGAGAATATATTGCATAATAATGTATAACCTTTTGGCAGCTACAGTCAATAGCTTCTCTGTTTCAGGCCACTGTGACACTTTATCTTAAATTACCTCTAATTATTATAATTTTTTTTAGGACAGCATACAATGTACATTAAGCGAAAGCAAACATGCTTGTACCAGACTATAATTTTTACAGCTAATTTTGTTTATGAACACTTAAATAATGTAAACATAATAAAATCACTTGTATGCCTATCTATACTTGGATGTGAATCAATACAAATGAATAACTCATCAGGTTTGTGTGGTCACTTTGGTGCTGGATTTCTACCGACTAACAGGGTGAACGGGGAAAAGAAGGTATAATAATAGCTCTGTTATGTTGGCAGTCATTGTGACGGCGTGCGGGGCAGGGCAGGTCTGTGTTGTTGATCCAGTTCTCAGGAAAGTGATGGAGGCGGGGCCACATGCAGGTGGAATTCCCCAGATCTCACCTGAGTGCAGCCTCCACACGCCACTCTATATAAGACTATGAGATTAAAAGTATCAGCAGCAGACATAACAGGAAAACACAGAGAGCATTTCCTCACATCAACCTTGGCTCTCAGAAAAGGTAACGCACCTCAATAGTATGTTCTCTGCTGTTGTACTGTATTTCTATTCTGTTTGTATTAAACTGTGATTTTAACATCTGAACTACTGCTAAACCCTTTCAGATATCTCACCTTTCAGCTTAATTCTTAATTAACCTTTTATTCAACATTTTTGTCTCATAGAATTAGTGGTCAAATCAAAAATCATGTGCATCTGAGGACTGGTATTATTTGAAAATGTGTTGAATTGTTGGGTTCTCAAGTCTATGGATAAATTGGAACATTTTGCCACCAATTATTTTAGCACTTCAAAATTCTCAATAATTTATTATCATTAAAATGAACAGAAACTGCAGAAATCATATAGTCATAAGTTGTGTAGCATTTAATAGTGTACCATCCTTTAAAAATTATTTAATTTATATCTCTTGAAGTCTGCTGATGAAGTTTTATCAGAGTTAATTTAACATGCAAACAATCCATGCATTTTGACACAAATTCTTACATATGTACAAAAAAATAAATACTTTACTTAAACTGGCATCTTTAAGTGTGCAGATAACAGAGTTAGATAGATAAGATTTATTTGATATATCTCAGTCTAGTTAGCCTTTTCAACAATTTTAACAGTGAATGGGAAATCAAATGCATGCAGGAGAAGTGTAATACATACACTAGACTAGTGCAGAAGATTATGTATCAATCTTTATTAATGCATGCTGTTATGCTTAAGTGCTTCCTGTTGGTGTGTCCTCAGTGTCACTATGGCAGCCCCGTGCCTCAGCAGTGTCTTGACTAACGCCAACATCACCATGTACCAGAACAGTGTCCCAGACCTGAGCTACAGGAGCAGCCACACGGACTACATGGGCAACACCAGTATGCACATTTATTCATTCATTTTTCATTTTTGTGTTCAACTTACAAATAGAGAAACTTTAACAAATACAATAACACATCACATGAAGTATGCACAGATTGTAATGTCTGCCCTAACTCTGTCCCAACTTAACTCAGGCTTGAAATAGACATAGTTGACCTGCTCTCTCCAAAACAACAGGCAACTCTTTTAATGGAGCCATATTTTGAAAAAAGATTAACTTACAGGTGGTAATTTAATTTCAACATTCAGCTATCGTTTTCCTAAAACTTGTAGCTGACCTCATTTTGACTGCGACTTAATCATTGACCTGGTGGTCAATGTTTAATGGGAAAATTCCCCCACTGAGAATCACATCACTCTAGATCGCTGGGACCTTGAAAAGATGGCCCAAAGTCAGTCACAAAGTATAAAGAATAATAGATAGGTTGAATATGAATGAATGAGACCATATGCAATCCAAACATGTGTTTGAGCAGTTTGTATTCTTGGTACAGTATAAGTTTGTATGCAACAAAAGTTCACATGGTTACGTTTGGAAAAGACTAAAAAGCAAGAAAGGTTTTACAAAACAATAAAGTCACTACAATTGAAAGCTGCTGCCCATTATTCATATTGAAGCTTGCTATCCTTTCAGCTTGTAAGAAAATATCAAAGTCAAAACTCTGATTTTCTAATATTTTCCACACTCTAGGCCCGGTCCCAGGCCAGTGGTACGGCCAGGTCAGTCCCCATTGCTGGACCCCAGAGAACGTCCTAGAGTGGATCAGCGACAATATCGAGTGCACAAACTTCGACGCCCGATCCCTGAGCTTGGCCTACTGCGCCGTGGATGGCCCGGCCCTGTGCAAGATGAGCCGGGACGACATGATGGGAGTGTTTGGCCCGGGGTTTGGCGCTTACCTGCATCAGAGTTTACTCAAGCACAAGGCCAAACATGGTAAAAAACACAGATGGAGACATTAAGAAATCAAGCTATATCAAAGTGATTGCTTTGAGTAAGCTTTGCATTTTTTTTTAGACTCAGGGTTGTCATTTATCACTTTACCTGAACTGAGCGAGACATGTCAACTTCTGGACAACTTCCTAGACAAACTCAGCTTTCCTTTGCTCAGCACAATCACCATTGGCCAAGGCATTCAGTGTAAGTCATTTCATCCACTTCTATCACATTGATATTTCATGGCACATTTAGAAACATTTGTGTGAAGTGGTTATTGTTAACGATATCATGTTATGCCATCTCAAAAGCCATAATAACCATAGTCTTTTTCCCTAACAGCTGATGGACTTGCCCTCAAGAGGGATCTCCTCTATGGGGATGAATATGACCTGAGCAGCGTGAACATGGAGTCACTGGCACCACTGACAGACCATGAGTACCCGTCAGACCAGCACTCGGACAGCGAGTACAGCTCTTCCTCCAACAGTAAGCTACATCACCAAAACTCAATAAAGCTAACTCCACCAATTCCAGGCTCACATTTTCTAATTGATACCCTTTTGACAAACAATTCTAACTTAACCTACAAGCATTCATTTGTTTCTTATTAAACAAACTTTGATATCCTTTAAGAAACAGCATTTTAGGAATAATTTAGTTGAATGCAAATGTGTGCTGGAAAGTTCTGGGGAATGTTAAAAACATATACAGCTCTGGAAAAAATTAAGAGACCACTTCAATTTTTTTCTAGCAATCAGCAACTCTACAAGTTTAAAAAACGATTCCATTCCGATGTCTGTTGAATCCCAACACAGGCACACCTCATTCTACTGAAGGAGGTCCTGATTAGGTGATCACGCGAACCAAATTGTATTTAATAAAGTAAAGTATAAAAAAACACTTCTGTGGTCATCACTATCCTCTTGTAAAAAAAAATGCTCTAAAACACAATATTTTTATTTGGAATTTGAGAAAAATGTTGTCAGTAGTTTATAAAATAAAACAAAAATGTGTGATAATAACACATACCTATAAATAGTAAAACCAGAGAAACTGATCATTTTGCAGTGGTCTCTTCATTTTTTCCAGAGCTGTATATATACATAATAGATCAATGTATCTGATTATGTCTATGCATTTACCTTGTGTTCAGGCTTAGTATTTCCCGAAGTTGACACTCCAGAGTCCACGAGCGGAGATTCTGACCCAGAGTTTTCTTACCCTTACACCAGTAAGCATTTTTATTAGTATCCACTGTTTCAAGTCTCTGTCTAAATTAAAGTCTGAAAATTATAATTTGCCTTGACAGAAATCAAAACGGAGAAGCACGAAGAGGAGTGCCGCCTGAAGCGACCCCGGGGCCGACCTCCCAAAGGCAGCAGAGAGCACAGCAGCCTTTTCATCAGCCCCAAGAAGAGCAAGCACGGTGAGGACCAGCATAACCATAATCATAACTATAACCATGAACTAGCTGTTATCAAATGAAGTCAATAAGCCCTTTGTAAGCCATTTAAAACTGATAAACAAGTCTTTCTTGCCAAATGAGCACACATAAATCTGACTGATCATTAAGATAACTTGTGAACAGGCATTAAATTTACATTTACATTTATTCATTTAGCTGATGCTTTTATCCAAAGCGACTTACATTACATTACCAGTGTTACAGTCACTGGAGGCAAGGTGGGTTAAGTGTCTTGCCCAAGGACACAACGACAGTATGAACTGTGGGGAGAGCGGGAATCGAACCCCCTACCTTCTGGTTGAAAGACGACTGCTCTACCACTGAGCTACTGCCGCCACAGTAGCTCAGTGGCGGTTGAATTCTAAATAAATAGAATTCAACTGTCTTGTGCATAAAAAAATGTTTCTCAGAAAGCAGTAGTGAAAAGTTATGTTCACAGTTTAGGCTGTCTACTTTAATTAATTTATTGGACTGGGACAGTGCATGTTAATGAATATACATGAGACACAGCCACATGAATGTAAACACGCCAGATTGTAGCCCTAGTCATACACCAGACTAACATTCACACACATTATTTACACAGATTTATGCACCAGAGCAACATTTACACACATTCATACACCAGAGCAACATTCACACACATTCATACACCAGAGCAACATTTACACACATTCATACACCAGAGCAACATTTACACATTCATACACCAGAGCAACATTTACACACATTCATACACCAGAGCAACATTTACACACATTCATACACCAGAGCAACATTCACACATTCATACACCAGAGCAACATTTACACACATTCATACACCAGAGCAACATTTACACACATTCATACACCAGAGCAACATTCACACACATTCATACACCAGAGCAACATTCTCACACATTCATACACCAGAGCAACATTTACACACATTCATACACCAGAGCAACATTTACACACGTTTATACACCAGAGTAACATTCATACACATTCATACACCAGAGCAACATTTACACACATTCATACACCAGAGCGACATTTACACACATTCATACACCAGAGTAACATTCATACACATTCATACACCAGAGCAACATTTACACACATTTATACACCAGAGTAACATTCATACACATTCATACACCAGAGCAACATTTACACACATTCATACACCAGAGCAACATTCACACATTCTTACACCAGTGCAACATTTACACATATTCATACACCAGAGAAACATTCACACATTCATACACACATTCTTACACCAGTGCAACATTCACACATTCATACACCAGAGAAACATTCACACATTCATACACCAGAGCAACATTTACACATTCATACACCAGAGAAACATTCACACATTCATACACCAGTGCAACATTCACACATTCATACACCAGAGAAACATTCACACATTCATATACCAGAGCAACATTCTCACAGATTCATACACCAGAGCAACATTTACACATTCATACACCAGAGCAACATTCACACATTCATACACCAGAGCAACATTTACACATTCATACACCAGAGCAACATTCTCACACATCCATACACCAGAGCAACATTCACACATTTATACACCAGAGTAACATTCACACACATTTATACACCAGAGAAACATTCACACATTTATACACCAGAGCGACATTCACACACATCCATACACCAGAGAAACATTCACACATTTATACACCAGAGTAACATTCACACACATTTATACACCAGAGAAACATTCACACATTTATACACCAGAGTAACATTCACACATTCATACACCAGTGCAACATTCTCACACATTCATACACACATTCTTACACCAGTGCAACATTCACACATTCATACACCAGAGAAACATTCACACATTCATACACCAGAGCAACATTCTCACAGATTCATACACCAGAGCAACATTTACACATTCATACACCAGAGCAACATTCACACATTCATACACCAGAGCAACATTTACACATTCATACACCAGAGCAACATTCTCACACATCCATACACCAGAGAAACATTCACACATTTATACACCAGAGTAACATTCACACACATTTATACACCAGAGAAACATTCACACATTTATACACCAGAGTAACATTCACACACATTCATACACCAGAGCAACATTCACACATTCATACACCAGAGCAACATTCACACATTCATACACCAGAGCAACATTCTCACATTCATACACCAGAGCGACATTCACACACATCCATACACCAGAGAAACATTCACACATTAATACACCAGAGTAACATTCACACACATTCATACACCAGAGCAACATTCACACACATCCAGTGCAACATTCACACATTCATACACCAGAGAAACATTCACACATTCATACGCCAGTGTCTTGTCCAAGGACACAGCAACAGTATAAACTGGGAGGAGAGTGGGATACGACCCGCCAACCTTCTAGTTATAGGACGATTCCTCTACTACTGAGCCTTTAATGAGGTCTTTAATGACCGTAGGTGCAGCAGAGTTATTAATTATAGTATACTTTTAATAAGTCGTTTGAAAAGTGTCAACAAGTGGCAAGGTAATAGAAAGAATATAATAACTTAATTTCCACAAACAGTGAAACAATGTTATCCTTACACATAATAATAATAATAATGAATATAAACTGTAATTATAAATATTATAGGAAATAAACATACACTGTTCATGAATATTAAACAATAAATGTAAGTTAAGGTGTGGGTTTTAGTATACGGACTGGAGATTGAGTAATAAATAGTCGATAAACATTAATAGACTATTAATCATTATACTACTCGTAATAGAGGAGTGGAGTTGTGAAATAGTGCCACTCTGACCTTGTTGTTCTGCCTCAGCCCCACGAGGCACTCACCTGTGGGAGTTCATCCGGGACATCCTGATCCACCCGGAGAAGAACCATGGCCTGATGAAGTGGGAGGACCGCAGAGAGGGTGTCTTCAAGTTCCTCAAGTCCGAAGCCGTGGCCCAGATGTGGGGCCAGAAGAAGAAGAACAGCAGCATGACATATGAGAAGCTCAGCCGTGCTATGAGGTGAGCGATGAGGGTTTTTACCTGCATAATGTTATACGTTGTATGTTGTGTGTGTGTTTATAAGTTGCAGACAGCTAAAAAATCATTCCAATTCCAACAAACCTTGTTTGTGTAGCAATTTGTAGAAGTCGTCAAAGCTTATAATTATATTTATATCTAATCAAAGGTGTGCCACAAGGGCCACAGGTAGAAATGAATCTAAGATATAATCTAAGGTATGATCCAAAGTATTGCGTCACTATTGTTTTGAATGAATAAATAAGTCATTTGGGAGTGGAGTCAGAAGTTTGAGCAACACTTACCCTTAGGCCCTTTAGTCTTTAGTCTTTAGTCTTTTGGGATTATATTTGGGAACAAAGCTGAACAGAAAAATTGGGACAGTTCCGAACGCGTCAGTGTTTTTTATGATCACAAAAAGAACAACCAAAAAAGACAACATCTTTTGTAGCGACTTTTGCTCAGGGCAGAGACTTAAATTTTTTCTATTAAGTAAAATGGATGTAACTGATTCTGCCCATCAGTATCACTGAGGTGCACTGACTCTGAACCCTTGGCGTTGCAGGTACTACTACAAGCGTGACATCCTGGAGCGTGTGGACGGCAGGAGGCTGGTGTACAAGTTCGGTAAGAACTCCAGCGGCTGGAGGCTGGACGAGGTGGCCTCGGTCATGTGACTCAGCCACACATGCTCAGTCTAAACTCACCCAACGTTTATGACACATACTTCCTCGTGACAGGAAGGTGTTACAGAAACTGTAAGCCAATGTTTATGGCTCTAGTAGGTTTTATGAACCATATTTGTACCACTTCTGTTTTGTATTTGATATTTTGATCTGTTTATGTTTGTTGAATTTTGGTCAAGTGGACTCTATTGCATTGGGATTCTATTAGTGCCACAATACAATTATTGATGGATGTGAGGAGTTCTGTTTGGGCTCTGTGAATGTTTTTGACTTTTATTAGTTATAATTTTATATTTAAAGTTTTAAAATTAAAAATAAAGTAATATCATAACCAAAAAGAAAGCACTAAATTATGTTTTTATGAGATGTAATATCTTTGTGTTTTGTTCTTAATATTAAGTGATGCTCACTGTAACTGTATATAATGTTATTATATTTTATAATTTCAATTTTATTAATGTACTCTTCACATGTTTGGGACTTTTTTGTACAGCTTTTTACAAGTAAATTGTTGCCTATGATTGTCTTTTTATATATATATATATATATATATATATATATATAAAGATGTTTATGAAATTTAAAACAAGCAAGTGTGTTATAATTTCATTTAAACAAAAACAAAAAACAAAATGACAAAACTGAGTATTGCTGAGTGCTAAGTGCCGTTCTCATGTCTCAATGTCCAGGCAGAAGGACATATTACAAACCCGATTCCAAAAAACTTGGGACACTGTACAAATTGTGAATAAAAACAGAATAAATAAACAGCAATAATTAAAAAATAAAAATAAAAAATAAAATAAAACATTATTTATTCACAATAGAATATAGATAACATATCAAATATGTTAAAAGTCAGACATTTTGAAATGTCATGCCAGATATTGGCTCAATTTGGTTTTCATGAGAGCTACACATTCCAAAAACGTTGGGACAGGTAGCAATAAGAGGCCGGAAAAGTTAAATGTGCATAAAAGGAACAGCTGGAGTTTGTAACTTATTAGCAGCGGCGTAGCACCAAATGTTGGGCCCTGGGTACAAACCATCTTGCTGGGCCCCCGTACCAAATACCATAGTGATACCAATGGGTGGGGTATTGCTTTTTTATCATAAAAACATTTAAAATGTAAACAAAATAAGCCACACTCCGATTAATATATTTTTATTTTATTGTCAAAAGTACTACTACTTACTGAGATGACAAAAGGTCCATAGTAAAAAAAATACTATGGAAGTCAGTGGGGACCATCAACTGTTTAACTACCAACCTTCTTTAAAATATCTTATTTTGTGTTCAGCCGAAGAAAGAAAGTCATACAGGTTTAGAACAACTTGAGGGAGAATAAATGACAGAATTTTTATTTTGGGTGAACTATCCCTTTAAAGTTTAAATGTGTACAATAACAATGTACCCATTTTGCTTATTTCCTCTTAACACTTAATTACTAATTACTAAGTGTTAAAACAGGTAATTCCGCTAAACGCTCACCTTGTCTTACTGTCACTGCTTTCACCTGGCCATGATGAGGGGCCTGCTGCTGCAGGGTCTGAAACTGAAATATATGGCTTCGAATGGTTGCTAAAATATCCTTTGTTGTCACGATACCTTTTTTAAAGTGTGGGCTAAGTACAAGTTAATTGCCGATTATTTGTCTGTTTAAAATAAATGCAGACTATAGAATCACAGGGTACAATAACCGCCAAACTAGACATTTAGTCTTTGAATTACGTTTTAAAATAAGTCATTTTCAATCATTAAGATGTGCATTAAACTGAGAATAATCCTATCTTTAATGTAAAAGCGTATGTGAGCTAATTTGCATAAAAATGCGGTAAAATAGGCGCTAACGATCTGTGTTTTCGCGGGTGTTAGATTTTGACAATGTAGGGAAATATACAGTGTTTTCATGTAAACCGCCTCCGTCTGCTTCTCACTCCGTTATTTACCCAGAAATATTGTTTGCTCGCTATGTAGGGTGTGATACTATAAAGTATTGGTATATTATTCAAATAGTACGAACATAAATGTATGCTATTCTAGATATTTATGTTAAAACAATGTCAATGCTAAATGATGCATTTGGAGCTCACCTTTCTTTTCAAAAAACTGACTGAGCAACTGCTTTCCCTCATTTGCCTTTCTCTCTTTAATCTTTTTTTTTTCTTTTCGTTTTTGAGCCCCTGATTTTCCTTTCTTAAGGAAAGACATGACTCTTCCTATGTCTTCCTAGTTCATATCACGGCTAACTCCAGCTCCTGTCTCATTAACTGATTCACCGCAGGTCCAAAGCAGAAGCACGTGACATGCGGGACAGTTGAGCAACTAGAAGCCTGTATTAGACAAGAACAAGACAACATTTCTATTCCTAAACTTGAGCAACATGTCTCCTCAGGCAGGGTTCGAATTACAAAGTGGCTTTCGGGGGAGCCCTATTTTCCGATCCTCCCTGACTGACTTTAACGCTTTTGGTGCATGTTAGGGCATTTAAAACAATAGGTTTATAGTAAACCTATTGTTTACTTAGTAAACTGTTTACTATAAAACGCAAGCGTCAGTCAGTGTTGTCAGTGTTAGGGCAAACAGCTCTGTCCACGGTTCTGAATCAACCGCGCTTAGGCTTACATTATGCAAATCATGATAAAAAAAAACAGAGTAACTCGCATAACAATCATAAAAAAATACATCAATATTAAATAGGATTAGGGCCAATCCTCACAAACGCACAGATCAAGTAAGTAATTCCGTGATTCTTACCTCAGCGAGCAACAGGCTTTTTGCCTCCATGCATACTGTACATCCTAACTTCTGATTTTTGGAATAGAGCCATGTATTCCTGATTCTCCACTCACTCCATTGCTTTGTTGTCCAGTTGAAAGGTGTTGCATGATCGCCTGGTCCGCTGTGGTTTCTGGCGCCAAAGTCTCGCTATCCGCGGTGCTGGTGCTGTCACTAGCAGCAACTTTTAGCGGCGCGGCGTATCACTGGCAAGCTAGTTGTAGCTGGTGCGCTGTCATCACTCCTCTTCGTTTGTTTTATAAATCCAAATTGACTGAGGTTTGGCTGCTTTCTTTTTGACATTCTTATTAGTATCCACAGAGTGTTCCAAAAAACGAATAAAGTATGTTTTGAACTTGAAGTTAAGCTAACATTCAAATACCAACTCAGTGAGAAGTTCAAGTAGTGACGTAAACGTAGTAATTTCAGTGCAGCGCCGCCACGCATGGATGGTCACAGCAGGAGACACAGCGGAAAATAGTGTTCGGAAATAGTAATGTATGAATAAACACACAACATTGACACATTTTTAATATCATCATTTATTTCAGGAACCTTAATGTACAGAAAATCAAAATCTATATGCGACACATAAAATGGACAGTGTTTTAGAGCTCCCCCTAAATGTCTCAAAGTAGGCTTTCAGGGAGCCCAGGTCCTTTCAGGAGCCGGCAGGCTCCTTAGCTCCCCCGTAATTCGAACCCTGTCCTCAGGTATATCTCCAAGGTATTAACTCTGCAGGGTGCCCAAACTTTTGCAGACACCATTTTTTGGTTTTCTGTTATTTTGAAAGTGTAAATGATGGAAATAAAATCTAACTTTTTTTTTGACTTATTATAAGGATGTCTAATCTGTCATTTGATATCTTTTGGAGATTTTTCCATCTTTTCTTGGCGTCTTTATGCACATTAATAAAAAAATTTACCTGGGGTGCCCAAACTTTCGATCTCCACTGTATTTAAAAACTGTGGGAGGAGCTCAAAAGAGCAATTTTTCAATTAAAAAAATGTCAAGATGGATGGGCTGGAACAGCTAAACAATTATGTCTATAACTAATGAATTCACTCAGAAAGCATTAAAGCTATTGCTATCAAGGGCAGATCAACATGTTGAATCTTTGTAATGGTTGTGTTCTCATATTTGTTCATTATAAGTTATACAGTGTAGATATAAGACAGTTTTTCAGTAAACTTTCAAATCAAGCAACAGCATGGTTATCAAAAATTAGGAAAAACTTGAACTAAAACATGGGACTGCACACAAGAACTGCCAGTCCATACTTTAGTCATTACTTCAGTCTTTGAGGCTTATGTAATGATCAACAGTGATCAGCAGACTCTGTTGATAGGGACTCAATTACCCGCAATTTTAGACTTGAGACGCCAGCCATTGACTGCTTTCCTGGGGGCCAGGGCTTCCGACATAGAGCCTAACCTTAGAGTGCTGACATCACACAGGAAGGGAGAGATTCCCCAGACACATACTCACACTACATACAAGCAGATAGTTATTCATGTCGGCACCAATAATGTGAGAATGAGGCAGTCAGAGGTAACCAAAGATAGCCTAGCCAGGACTTTTGAACTAGGGAACAAGATGAGTCGGAATCGATTAATTGTCTCTGGCCCCCTCCCAGTAGGTAGTGATGAACAGTATAGAAGGTGACAGAGCACACAAGTCCCTGCTCACCTGGCAGAGCACAAGGCCAAGAGGAGCGCAGTACACATAGTGGGGGCCTCAACCTGCCCACCCCTCTCAAGAAGTGTTTACCAGGGCCACAGGCTGTAGAATTACAAAACACAAAATAGTCTGCTGACTGGCAAAAGAAACACTAATGTTAATAAAAAAAAGACACTACTGAGTCTGTGTATCATGCCCTTCATGTTGCTTCTCTGGGACCACTGCAGTTCACCAGGACTGCTCTGAGAGCCTTTATTTACCCTGAGGTCAGGAGAGTCTGTTTTCAGTCTGTTGGCTGTTGTGTATTTGTGGTGACTGTGGTTAAGTCTCGGCTTGGTTTACAACTGGTTTTACCTGTCGACGCTGAAACATGCTCAGATGCCACATCGACTGTTGCATAAGACTGCATGTGGTTGTGCCAAGTGTCTGCAAAATAACAATTGCCTTAGACTCATTTTGAGGTTTTTACACTAAAAACCTAAACTTTATATCATCTGACCCTACACAGTTTGAAACACACCTGTAAGATACAAAAATTCAACCTTAAATGATAGAAGTCATTTTTGTATTCTGTTATGTTATGCAACGCATGTAATGTGTTTATGAGCCAGAGTTTGTCTCCTAGAGTGCGTCAGGAAAAAAAGAAGTGTGTGCACAAGCAGCAGCCGACTGGAGCACAAATACAGTAATTTAGAGACACTGTAAACTCCTGTCATATTGTAAATTAGTCTTAGTGGTTTAAACACCTAAATGACACTCTGCTCACAATGGGTTTTATCATCAGTTATGTTGAGATTAACGGATTAATAGACTCTCTGATATTTCTTTTAATTTAGCATTTAAAACGTAGACTCCATAAGTCGGTTGGTTGTTAGTCTTTAGCTTATTTGTGCCGTTATTTTATTGCAGGAGTTTAGTTTAGCCTACTTTGGTGTTTTTCCTTGTATTAACTCTCTCCAACCTATTGCTGTGATTGGTTGTTTAGTGCTGACTCACTGCCGTTTCACATGAACGCGCTCTCACTCCAAAGAAACCCAAGGTTAACTGAACGAGTTGATAACCCGCTTCGTGATACTACTGATCCCCGAACAGGATTATTAGGTTTTGTCCCATATAATATGCATCAAATAAATGTTCATAAACTAATTGTTTCAGTGATCTGACCTTTGACCTCTGAAAGATAGACAGCATTAAGGGTTATGAGACCCATTAAATTAAATAAAGGACTTAAAAAGACCAATGCTGCTGCAAACTTGGGTCAGTTTCTTTTCTGGAAATATCTTAAATGTATTTATATAAAAGTAGTGATGTAAACTTGTATTGATCTAACGCAGACAAATACGCAGAGAGCAGTATCAAAGTGTCAGTATCATCCAAAAAGTAGATAGCCTACTGCACTTTGCATTTAAAAAGTTTTTTTTTTTTTTGCAAATACAACATAACTGGCTCCATTTTAGACACTTATTTTATTACCTCTTCTTTGTTCCTTTTATTAAATTACACTAGAAAATGCTTAAAGGCTTATATAATAATTGCTGGAAGAAAGGATGGCCCTGTCTGGCATTGATATCAATATCTGTGAAATCAAATACCTGCATCCTTTCATAAGTGACCTGTTTGACACTTTTATGTGTGCAGTAAATGCTACCACTTCCTTGCTAAAAAACTTTCTGCATACCTATGGCACTGAAAGGTCCCTTTACAGAACAATTTTCCAAGAAGTTGCAGCATCAGTCACATCAGTGTTTGCTCATATAGAACTCTGGACGTCACATGACCATGGTGTGGTCTATTGTCTATAACAGTGCCAGTGTAGAGCTCAAACAGAACTGAAATCTGCTCAGAAATTTGCTGAGAAAATGTACAGATGTGGTGCTTTCCTGCCAGTGAAAAAGCATGCTACATAAGTCTAACTGAATTGAGTTGCTTGGTCATGAATTGTAAAGGCAGGTGTCAGTATTATTGCCTGTACTGATGTAACCACATGCCATCAATCTCCATTATCTTGTCTGTTTTCATGTCAGCCTTTTATGCTGTATTTGAATGAGATGTGAGGAGTGACACGAGATTATTGAGTGCGCACATTACACTGACATTACGTTGGCACTGCCTGCTTAAAACAGGAGTGCTTCAGAGACCGATATTATTTACATCCATCTGCTGAGTAACTGATGTGTCTGTTATTTTGTATTTGCATATTTGAGAGAAGCTGTGCACACAGAAGAGAGTGGATAAAGAACACACTGTATTTCACAGCTGAACCATTTTATTTAAACCTCTGAAATAACTACAGGTACAGTATATTCTTAATATCTAAAAAAACAAAAAACAAACAAAATTCTAAAAAATATAAATTGTATAATAACAGGAGACTATTACTTGAATTCTACAGTTAAAAGTTATGTTTTCCAGAGCAGGTGTTATGGTCCATTAAGATAACCCTGTTTAAAGTTAGCTGCACTATTGGCACAGGCTGGCTCAGACCAATTTTTAACCAACCCTGACAACAACTAAGGCTGGTTGTGCAAATGGGCAGCAGGAGCAAGTGAAAGTGCACAAAGCATTGTTGGAATCAGATCACACGGATTGAGCCATGAACACACCTTTAATTACAGTGTTCATTAACAATTGTGCCTGAATTCATAGATTTGAAACACTTCAGAATCATTGTTACTGCATTCTCTTTTCAAGGTAAGGTGAACAAGGGGGGCTCACAGTGAACATGGACTTTTTTTTTAATCCATTGCTTATAATATTAGGCAAGTTGTAGTTTGGAGGATTACTTTTGTTATTGTACAACTACAGTGCTCTTGGTCAATCCAAAATGTTAACAAACCCTCACACCTTAAGTAGTAAAAGTGAAGTTTTGGATTTCTTAAGAGAATATCTACATGTGCATCATTATTAGGCAACTATTAGTGTGCAGAATTATTATGCAACTAAATAAAAAACAAAGATTTTCCCATCTCACTTGTTTATTTTTACCTGTTAAAGTGAGAATAATAAACAAACTCTCTAAACTAAACATTTACAAATAAACATTTCTGAAATAAAAAAAATAATAAATAAAAAAAATTTAAAAATTTACTCAGTAATCAATATGGTATGCATGGTAGCTCTACTACCATGGCGCCCCCCGAGGCAGACGTGTTTGCCAGCTCCGCGCTAAAATTTCGAACTTTTTCTCTTTTTTGTATGTTTTTCGTGTTTTTCGTTCTTTCTGCAGTGCACAAATGCCATGCACTGCTAACATACAACCGACAGGCATTATTGGACATCGCCAACTCACGAAACTTTGTTTTTAGTGGTTCTATTCCGCTGGAGCTGCAGCTCATTGTTCGCCCATACCACCAAAACTTTTACCCCGAGGGCCACGAAGCACCGGTCTCGAGTGAGTTCGCTGACCCCAGGAGAGTGCTTCGGAGGCAGCGGCGCAAGCGAGGCAAGAGGGAGGGCTACATGCTAGGCTAAAGCTCGCTAGCCGACCACCGCTACCCAGCCTCCTGTTAGCGAATGTACGTTCCTGGAAAACAAATTGGGCGAGCTACGAGCCAGGATTTCAACCCATCGGAAATCAGAGAGTGCTGCGCCTGATTTTCACCGAGACCTGGCTCTCAGACAAGGTCCCGGACAACGCCATTCAGCTACAGACTCACTCGCTTCACCGAGGCGGCTGCATCCGGTAAGTCTAAAGGCGGTGTGTGTGTGTTTGTAAACAACTCGTGGTGCGAAGATATACAGACTGTTGACGAGCACTGTTCACCAGATGTGGAGTTATTACTGCTGAAGTGCCGTCCGTATTATTTACCGAGGAATTTACTGCTGTGTTTTTGGCCGCTGTTTACATCCCCGCGCTGACTCCACAGCAGCACTCAGCAAACTCCATGACGTCATCAGCGCGTTAAAGCGGCTCATCCTGACGCTGTTTTTATTGTTGCTGGTGACTTCAACCACTGTAGTTTGCGGACTGTATTCCCCAAATACCACCAGCATGTTGACATTCCCACCCGTGATAAAAACACTCTTGACCACGTCTACAGCAACATACGTGGTGCATACAGGGCTGCACCCCGCCCCACTTCGGACACTCGGACCACATCTCTTTGTTCCTGTACCCTGCTTACAGACAAAGACTGAAACAAGCACACCCTGTCACCAAACAGATCAAACTCTGGACCCCGGAGAGCGAGATCACCCTGCAGGATTGTTTTGCACTGACAGACTGGGATGTGTTTAAAGCTGCAGCCACTGTGGAGGACTCTTCCATTAGCGTACAGGATTATGCTGAGTATGTGTCTGGGTACATCAGCACTTGTGTTGATAACATCGTGCCCACCATACAAATCAGGAAGTTTCCCAACCAGAAGCCCTGGATAAACAGTCAGGTACGTCACATGCTGCGCGTGCTCGCTCTCTTGCATTTAGATCAGGCAATGAGAACGAGTACAAAGCTGCGTACGGACTGAGAAAAGCCATCACAGCGGCCAAGAGGCAGTACAGAGAGAAGCTGGACAGCTTCTACTCTACTGCGAATTCAGGGCGGATGTGGCAAGGCCTGCAGCACATCACAGACTACAGGACCACCACCAACAACATCGCATCAACAGACAGCCTGCCGGATGACCTCAACAATTTCTACGCCCGCTTTGAGGCTCCCAGCAACACTGCAGAGAGGAGCTCACACACACCTGGATCACCCAACCCCCTCCTCCTCCACCAACCATCTCAACAACACAGGTACACAGAGCTCTGAGGAAGATCAACCCCGCAAAGCAGCAGGACCAGACAACATTCCTGGGCGGGCCCTCAGAGCATGTGCCAACGAGCTGGTTGATGTTTTCACCTCCATCTTCAACCTCTCCTCAGCCAGCGCATTGTACCACCATGCTTCAAGACCACGACCATCGCCCCCCCTGCCCAAGAAGAACCCACCCACCTGCCTGAATGACTACAGACCAGTGGCACTCACTCCAATCATTATGAAGTGTTTCGAGAGAGTGGTGCTGGCCCACATTCAGAGCAGCATACCGACACCATTGACCCCTGCAGTATGCCTACCGCCCAACAGATCTACCTCGGATGCAATCGCTACTGCCGTCCACTACTCCCTCTCACACCTGGAGAACAAGGACTCATACATACGGATACTTTTTATAGATTACAGCTCCGCCTTCAACACGGTCATCCCACACAAACTCACCCACAAACTGTCCACACTTGGTTTGCACCCCACCCTCTGTGACTGGCTCCTAGATTTCCTGACTGGCAGGCCTCAGTCTGTCAGGATTGGTAATAGGACTTCCAGCCAGCACCCATCACAAACATTGGTACTCCACAGGGCTGTGTACTCAGCCCCATCCTCTACACCCTGTACACCTACGACTGTGTCCTCTCACAAGGACAACATCATCCTGAAGTTTGCTGACGACACCGCAGTGATAGGACGCATCGCTGGCGGTGACGAGGCAGCTTACAGGAGGGAGGTGGCCAGTCTGGTGTCATGGTGTGAAGACAACAACCTCACCCTCAACACGGACAAGACAAAGGAGATGATAGTGGACATGAGGAGGGAGAGGAGAACGCCTCAGCCACTGTTCATCCGGGAACTTGAAGTGGAGAGGGTGAGCAACTTCAAATACTTGGGTGTCCACATCAATGAGGACCTCACTTGGACACCTCACATCACACAGCTGGTCAAGAAGGCTCAACAGCGGCTGTATTTTCTGAGGAGGCTGAGGAAGTTTGGCATGTCGCCCAAGATCCTCAGCAACTTCTACAGCTGCACCATTGAGAGTGTCCTGACCAGCTGCATCACTGTGGTACGGCAGCACTTCTGTCATGGACCGCAACGCCTGCAGAGAGTGGTGAAGACTGCGCAGAAGATCACCAGGACTCCACTGCCCTCTCTGCAGAGCATCTACCACCGCAGAGTCCACAGAAGAGCTGCTTCCATCCTCAAAGACCCCTCCCACCCACAACATGGTCTGTTCACACTTCTACCCTCAGGACGGAGGTACAGAAGTGTGAAATGCAGGACTTCCAGAATGAAGAACTCATTCTTTCCCTCTGCCATAAGACTCCTAAACAGCAGATAGGAGTCTACAATCACAATCACAACATTACCTGAACAATTGTTTACCTACTGCACTACCTCACTTTACTTTACACCGTCACTTTACTTTACACGTCACTTTACACCATCACAACTGCACTACCTCACCTTACTACACTTTACACTTTTTGTATATTTGTATTTTTTTTTGGTATACTTCCATTATTATTACTTGTATATTTGTCTTATTTTTTTTATTTTTACTTAATTGTGTGACATTTTACTGTGGACGGCAAAGTAAGAATTTCATTGTACAGGGAAACATGCTTTCTGTCTGTACACATGACAATAAACACTTTGAATCCTTTGAATCCTTGAATCCTTGAATATAGCCACCCATCTTTTTGATAACAGTCACAAGCCTTCCATTCACAGAGTCAGTCAGTTTCTTGATCTGGTCAGAATAAAATTTTTGTGCAGCCGCAACCACAGCCTCCCAGACACTGTTCAGAGAGGTGTACTGTTTATCTTCAGTGTAAATGTCCTGCTTAAGAAGAGCCCAAAAGTTCTCAATAGGATTTAAGTCAGGTGAAGAAGAGCCATGTCATTAGTTTTTCATCTTTAAGGCCTTTACTGACCTGCCACGCAGTGGAGAACTTCGATGCATGTGATGGAGCGTTGTCCTGCATAAAATTCAAAGTCTTCTTGAAAGATGCAGACTTTTTCCTGGACCACTGCTTGAAGAAAGTGTCTTCTAAAAATTGGCAGTAGGTCTGAGAGTTGATTTTGAGTCCATTTTCAACCCGAAAAGGTCCAACTAGCTCATCTTTAATAATACCTGCCCATACCAGCACCCCACCTCCACCTTGCTGGAGTCTGAGTCAAAGTGGAGCTCTGTGTCCGTTACTGTTCCAACCACGGAACCATCCATCTGGTCCGTCAAGAGTCACTCTCATCTCATCAGTCACAAAACCTTTGATAAATCTGTCTTCAGATATTTCTTGGCCCATTCTTGATGTTTCAACTTATGTATCTTGTTCAGGGGTGGTCTGGTTTCAGCCTTTCTTACCTTGGCCATGTCTCTGAGAACTGAACACCTCGTACTTCTTGACACTCCAGGTAGGTTACAGTTGTGGAATATAGCAGCACTGGAGGAATGGGTTCTAGTTCTAGTTCTAGTGTTTGATTCTTCGCAAATCTTTGGCGGCTAATTTGCGTCTTTTCTTCTCGACCCGTTTCTTGCGACCCTGTTGACTATTTGCTACAAAACGTTTGATGGTTCTGTGATCACGCTCAACATTTTTTTGACTTTTCAGAGTCAGTTAAATTTCTTTCTTGGCCCATTTTTCCTGAGGAGAAGAATCTGCCCAATAATTATACACACCTAGGGTGTTGATCTCCTTAGGCCACACCCTCCCTCGTTACACAAATACACGTCACCTAATATACATTAAATCCAATAATCATTCAAGTTTATACAGCTTGGAGTTGGAAATTATGGATAAAATTATGATATTGTCAAAATAAACAATTGTGCCTAATAATTGTGCACACAGTGTAAGTGTAACATTCAACAGGCCCTCATTTTCAGAGCCCCAAAATAATCAACAAAGAAACAAGTTAGTGTTTCAACTGTCAATGAAACGTTCGAAACATGAGTCAGATCCAAAAGGTAAATGTGGATTTAAACGTTGTGCTGACACATTGTTCTTCTAAAAAATGGCTTGCTCATGTGCATGTGATGGAAAAGAGTTTCTTTAAAGATTTTCCGGAAATAAGGTTAAATGGTCATTGTTTGGACAGGACACAGGTTTTACATCAAAGTTAAAATGATCTAAACTACCAGTCTAATACAGTTTTATAGAGAGACAAATACATAATGACTGTAGCACATAGAGAAAGAAACATAAATATCTCAAAGTGAGTCAAACCTCAACAAGAACAGGTATAATTTAAAAACAAGAAATTAATTGTTCTGTGCATTTCCATTTTTTGGAATTGGCTTTTTTGTAATTTCTTTTGTAATTTCCTCTTGATATTTAGGACAAAACAACAGTATAATGACAAATACATAGCTTTAAAGATGGCCCCCTTTATTGCAAGCAACCAAAATCGGCCCTAGACTTCCTGACCATTGCAGAGGCTTAAGTCTTCTAAGGAGAACTGATCTTCATTAAAATAACAGCAGTGGGAAACTCAAAAATTCAGCATGGACAGCACTGGATGCCATAGAGTTTCGTGCAGGAGGCCATGATGGATGTGTGTACCAAATCTCATTTGTCTAAATGACAAAGTGACCTTTTGGGTCCCTTTCAAAATGTGAAGGAGACATTTCAATGGCATACTATTGTGTTCAGGCCAACATTCTGCACAACTGCTCCATTGGGTCCAACTCAATCCGATAAGAACCTTTTTTGCATTTTAACTCAGTTTGTGAGATGCCCAAGGATGAGTTTGTTAAAGTATGAGGAGTACAAAATCAGACTTCAGTCCAAGTTTGTTGAGGGCAAATGGCAGAGCCATAATAATATTTTAGGCTTGGCTCGACTTGAACATTGTTCGTTCCAAATTTTGTGACTCTGTGCCAAAATAGTGTCTGTTCAGGTTCTTTTGCGTAATGTATTTTTACTTTTCCATTTTTACTTTTTATAGGTTTGTATGTTGTATGTACAGACCTGATATTGGGACATTTGGCTTTCATTACCGTTCAGGGGGTTATGTTTGAGTTCAAAGTGTAGACCATAAATAAATAAAAAATGACCTCAACTCCCCTCCTTGAACCGCAACCTTATCGTGGTGGAGGGGTTTGAGTGCCCGAATGATCCTAGGAGCTATGTTGTTGGGGGCTATATGCCCCTGGTAGGGTCTCCCAAGGCAAACAGGTCCTAGGTGACGGGCTAGGCAAAGAGCGGCCAGTGCAAACTGGGTTGGGCGGAGGCCTCAACGACCCAATCCCCGGACACGGAATCTGGCGCTAGGGACATGGAATGTCACCAAGCTGGCGAGGAAGGAGCCTGAGCTTGTGCGGGAGGTTGAGAGATACCGACTAGAGATAGTCGTGCTCACCTCCACGCACAGCTTGGGCTCTGGAGCCCAAATCCTCGAGAGAGGCTGGACTCTCCACTACTCTGGAGTTGCCTGCGGTGAGAGGCGGTGGGCTGGTGTGGGCTTGCTCATAGCCCCCCAGCTAAGCCGCCATGTGTTGGAGTTCACCCCGATGAACGAGAGGGTCGCTTCCCTGTGCCCTGCGAGGGAGGTTGGAGACATTGAGTCCGAGAGGACCATTTTCTCCACCTCCACTGTCAGTGTGGCCACTCGAAGCTGTGGCTGTGGAGGTGTTCCGAGTATGTCCCACCGGGAGGAGACCACGGGGTAGACCTAGGAAATCCGGGAGGGACTATGTCTCTCGGCTGGCCTGGGAACGCCTTGGTATCCCCCCGGAAGCGCTGGAGGAAGTGTCTGGGGAGAGGGAAGTCTGGGCGTCTCTGCTTAGAATGCTACTGCCCCCGCGACCCGGCCCCGGATAAGCAGAAGAAGATGATGCCTAGCTATCCACACCTTTGTGGATAGCTAGGCATAATAAAACAAAATAGTAAGTCAGTTGAGGGAAGTGCTGTTGTGACTCATGTGGCATTATGTGGATTCATCAGAACAGGTTTAGTGTCATTAGGAAGCTTTCCAGTAAAGTAGTGATAGTGGGGTCACTGTGGAAAATATAAACGTATATATATGTATGAAACGAAAGGCATAAGTTATCTGATAATCTGACGGCGGCCCACACATTCTGCTCGACAGAGAAAAAGATACACTCACACAATCACACTCCAGGAAGTGAGATTCTCACCGTTTTTTTTTTTTTTAGACCAATGCCAACTTTTATTTTGTTTGTGTCAAACATTCTTTTCGTTCTCTTGAGTTCTGTGGAAGAAAAAAAATGCAGAAGGACTGGCAAAACAACTCACACTAGACTATGTCACGTTTGGCTTTTATGGATATATGTGTTTACAATCTGTGGTATATAAAAGTTTTGCATTCTTGCCTAAAAACAACACATTTATATTAGAAAAGCCTTTGCTTTCACATTAAAACTCACTACGGGGAGCACAGTGGCAGAAGAAGGAAGATGGCATCGGTGAGGACCTGCTGCTTCCCTAATTTTATTTTATTTTATTTTGTTTTTAGAAGGACAGTGCATATTAACCCTTTAAACCCAAGCCTGTTTTTTGGTGTGTCTGCTCGAAAAGGACATGTCCACAGAATATTGACTGTATCTCTGTAACTGCAAGGTGTATTTCTCTGTAACTACAAGGTGTATTTCAATAATTCTGGTGTCAAAATGAAGGGGGCACTTGTGAGATTTCCCAGAAGGGAAATTTTGAATGTGCACTGGTACAGTTTCAGAATAAATCAAGATGGAAAACAGCAAAATAACCCCAAAAACATTTCTGCCTAACATTTCTCCATTTTAAAGAATAGGGCAGATAGCTTTGCCATCATTTTCTGAGTGTCTGAATCCCTATAGCCACCCAATTGGGGAACAGATGGGACCAAGTCACACGTGCAAGTCTCAAGTAAGTCTCAAGTCTGAACCTTCAAGTCTCAAGTAAGTCCCAAGTATTTTTTTCCTGGGGAAGTCAAGTCCTGTAGTAGGTCAAGTCCAAGTCAATTCACCTTATTATTATAATTTTACCTGGAGAATCTGATCTTCATAAAGTGAAAAGACAAGATATAAGTAACTGTCAGTAAATTACAATAATTTAGATTTGCATTGTAAA